>OMLP01023335.1:1717-20807 GCA_900302685.1 Spondyliosoma cantharus | reverse complement strand
TGTCATTTTCATCATGCATTAGTTGGTATTGTTGTTTAATAATGCAAAATTATTTTTTATTAGATTACTCAATTAATCGATGGGATAATCGGTAGAATACTCGATTCTAAAAATATTCGATAGCTGCAGCCCTAATCTTTTCTTAAATTGCAAAAAGTCAAATTTTTCTTTGTTTTACTGGATACAAGTACAATATGTAGCTATAAACAATAGTATCCTTACACAGTTTTGAATTATGCCCCTTTGTTTATGATGATGGTGGAGGAGTGTATACAGTATAAATATTCTTATACAAAGATAATGGTTTTTTTTTTTCATTAGATGCTACTTGTTTAACATAAACAAAACAGTTGAAGAAAAACACCCGTGGGAGTAGTGTGAAACTCACACCTATGAATCACAGCTAAGGTTCAATTGTCACAATAACAAAACTTGTTTATTAAGGCGATGCTGCCCACAGGTTTGAAAATTAAGGGGAAAAAAAATCTGCAGCTGCAGGCTGTGATGTCTGCTAAGGTATTGCTGAGTGACATCTCTCTAAAGCCTCGCCGAGTGACCCAAATTTGTCTACACATGGAGATTATTGAAAAAGACAAATTTAATGAAACGTGAACTTAGCTGAGAGACAATTTCTGTTTCAGAGAGTTTATTTAAAGTGTAGTGATAAATGCTCGACGATTGAAGCATTCGATTAAACCTCTTAAAACATCCTCGTAGAAGTTGTAGTGCGGCACCATACAGAGTATTGTTTTGAAGTACTTTGTCTAAGTTGAAGTGCTGTTGGGCATAGTTATGTGACAGGCACTCAGTTGCCCACTAGATGAGGAAAAAAGTTTCCCTTTTAGCTAAACATGCACAGACTGCTCTCCTCTTATCTCCCTCCATTCCTCCTCGTTCCGCCTCGCTGGCTATCTGGAAAGGTATCGTCAGCTCCTCTCATCTCACCCCTCTATCTCTGCCTCTTTTCTTTCCATTTCCATCATCTCGCCTTTTCACCTGCACCTTTTCTCTCTCGTGCGTCCTCATCCCCTGCCTGATTATTACACCCTTTCTCCCTCTTCTCTGTTATATTTTTTCATTCTCTTCTCCAGCCTGCTATCTAATTTAGATTTTTTTTGTGCCGTTCCCGGGAAGATTTGGCTCTGTAGACACCATTAAATGTACATTTAGCCTCTTATTTAGTCAAAGAGAGGAGAGATTGTCGCCACTGTACGTGTTGTAGTTATTACTTATGGTGAATACGCTTTTAGTCACACACACTTTCACATTAGCACACCAGCCTTCGTCGCCTCCTCTATAGTGAAGCAGTGATGCGTGCTGTTCTGTGCGCCTCACCAGGAATACAGTATGTGCTGATGATCTGGGACAAGACAGGAAGTCGTCTGAGCTCACACACCCCTATTCTCTTCCTACTGAACACAATGCACGGGTGTGCGCACACATTCACACCCACTGTCTGCTGGCTTGAATATTCACTGGCTTAAAGCTGGGGCTCCTGAGCTAAAAACAGTTGGGATAGACGTGCTTTCCTTTGTTTCAGCTCCACAACGGCGCGACTGAGGATAATTGGTGTTGGCCTCACATGACTCAGATGTAACAGTGCCATTTAAACAAAATGAATGGTCCTGTCCCGCTGAGTTCCTGCACATGGCAGAGTCTTTGTTTAGTGTGGATGCTGTTGCAGGTCTTCCTCTATATTGTGATGAGTTTGACCATATGAGTCGGTGTGTTATACATTGGAAGATTGGCTCATTTGTTGGCCAGTTTACCAGCATTAGACACTGGCTCACAACAGACAAAGAGTTGAACCCACATTCCCCCAAGCAGAGACATCTGCATCCAGCCTGAAGTCTTGTGAGCCATATTAGGATATTAATCAGCCAGACACCATGTGACACAAGCCACATGCCTGTCTTAAAGCATTTAGAGCATAGGATAAAGCCATGCGGTCATAGCCAATGATATGGTTACTAATACTCCTCAACAGCACACATCCGGAAACAATACGGGCCTTAATGGACAAAGATGGATAAGGATGCTATCCGAGTCAATAGTGACCCAGCCCAGATATGCCGTGTGTGTACTCATCTGACAGTGTGCATACGAGTGCTTTCGCTCTTGTGCTGTCATTAAAACGAAGAAGGACATTTATTTGTATAAACTGGATGATGTAATGATTCAGACTGAGATGGGAAAGGAGAGCAGATGGTCAGTTGTCTGTCTCTCTCAATAAAGTAATAAGCAGAGACCATATCTGGTGCGATGGCGCGCTGGCAGAGCTCGCAGCTGAGATGATATGAGCTAGATTAAGTCTTGGACTTGTGTCAAGTCTTTGAACTGCTCAGGTCAGATGTCGGCCTTATTTATGATGTAATCTCAAAAGCAAAATCAAAAAAGGAATCTGGCTCAGATAGACTTTATCTAGAGATGCATAATCCATCACATTCTTCCTGCAGACACAGATACTAGTGATGCCTCGGCCTGTCATGATATATGTTTTAGTTGGACAATATATTGCCCTGGAAATGATTGTGAAAAAGGATATTAATGTCATTTTAAGACAATTGTTTCACCACTGATATAATGATTATATATATGGCATAATAATTCAAGTACACACTTTCAAAAAAATATCAAACAATTGGCACAGAGGTATAGTGATTCAGGCAATATCCTGCCAAACCCAGCTTTTGCCACTTTTTGTTGGGTCGTGTCCACTTGTGGATAAGTGGATGAGAGGAGATATGTAAGACCAGATTTGCATTTTATTATGTCGTGACTTAATAATCGTGGCAGGCCCATTGATATGCTGAAGACAAGGGCAGACTGTACTTTGGACTTGCACTCAGTTTTTATTCTCAAGTTATCAACTCTGAGATCAATGCCAATTTTGAGCTGAAATATTTTCTCATTGGCTGCGTCTGTTGCTTTTCGCTTGTAGCTGATAAATCATAAGAAGGATAGTGTTAAAAATACTTGTGCAATCCCATGCTTACCATTTATCTAGTGGTGACAATGCTGGCAGTCTACATAAGCTCACTCTGGAAACATTAAGTCCGAGAAGAGGGGGGGGCCTTATGGTGCCATTAAAACAAAAGGAGACGGTGATTATTTTTAATACCTTTCACCTTGAAGCGACTCCTCTTCCATCCACCAACATCATCAACAGCGCTGTCCTGAAATCCTTAGAGGGGGTATTTATAATGGCATGCCCGTTTTTACAACAATCAACACTCTCCGGCAAGTTTTTACAAACCGGTGGCACAAGCCAACTCCAGCACTTTGTGGTGTCGAGGGTCAATCAGGCTCATAAACGGAGGGTGTGGGGAGGAGAAAGCAGAGGGAGGGAGTGGGAGAGCAGGCCGCATACCATTATAGTGAACTCAGCAGGGAGAATATAAAGCAGCCCTATGAAGGAATGCATTGGTTTTTGTTGTATAAGAAACTGCTTAGGACAGACTATCCTGCAGTCTTAAACTTAAAAAATAAAAAATTAAAAGTTAATTTATAAAATATGTCTTCATAAGTACAACATGATCAATCGGTTACTAATCAAACACAATAGTTTGTTATACCCTTAAAAATAACATATGGTGGTCATGTGAGTGTCTTAATTTCCTCAGTTTAACACTTAGTCCGCTTAGTCCACAGGCTGAACCTGTCCTCACCTGTGGTTTCATGACAGCACCTGTACAACCAGCTCACAAAGCTCAAACCACAACTTGATTACTGGAGTGAGCGACTGTCGGGAAAACCACGACGATGTTTGTGGTCGACCGTCATTCCGAATGGCATTACTCAGTGTTGATTCAAGTCATGGGGTGTTATGTCGCTGCATGCTGGGTCTGTGATTAGCAATAACAATACTCAGGGTAGTTTCCTTAAATATCTCTGCAGGTGCAGTTTTGTTTTGTAATTTTGTGTTGTCGGTGAATCTGTTTTGTCTGTACACACTGGCTAATATAAATGTGCAACAGATGCCCTGAACTATCACATTGCAGGTAGACAGTTGATGTTAAAGGACAGGTGCTGCTTTTTGAGCTATTTCTGGTCAAATTGCAGGAGTCATCAGTCATCAGGATCTTTCCTGTGACCATCTCTATCAAATCTCAATTACACAGATCTTTGTTAATGAGCAACAAGCCTTGGCTGCTGACAACCCAGTGTCCCTGAGACATGCAGACCCCAATAATGCTGTGCTTCATTTAAAACTTGCTTAAAGGGGTTAAGTCATCACAATTAACTTGTGCTTGCATCTATTCCTTTGTCAGAAATGTTATTGTCATTGTACGATGATGCAGGGGGTGCACTTATAACACCACTGTCATAAATACAAATCCCAGGTTTCAGATGACCTAGCTAGCTAACAGCAGCTCCCGTTAGCAGCAGTTAGCGGTTACTGTTGCAACAAGTAAAGCAATCCTTCACTCAGGAAACACTGTAAATTACCGAGACCCGGCGCAGAGCAGCCAGAACACATCGGAACGACAGCCAAAAAACATTTTCTCGGTAAATATATGATCCAGCTTCGCCGACAGCGTTAGGATTTTGTGACATAATGCTGTAAAGCATGACGCACCTCTCCTGGGAGATCTTACCATTAACTCAAGTTATATAAAGCAAATAAAAGTGATCATGGCATCAAGTGGGACTTGCTTTAAAACTGGGATATTGTGCAACTTTTTTATCAAGAACGAGTTCGAGTAAAGTTAACAACCTGCGTGTCATCACCTGCTCTGATTGGTGATCCTAGCTGTTGTGCTGTCAAGGCCATGTCAAACAGAAGGAGCATTAGCTTTATGCTACAGACAACAGTGCACGCTCAGTGTGATATCGCCTTGGTGAGTCACTGGTGAAATATTGAACTTGCTGCACGGTTACTGTGTTACCTTTTGACTCATATCAGGCACATTGTGGCCTTGACCTACATTTGCCCGCACACACACACACACACACACACACACACACACACACACTCACACTCACACTCACACTCAGGCAGACACAGGATTTGTCATGGAAAGAAAGACCCAGTCGCACAAACACAGCGGAGAGATTAAGAGTAAACCACTAATCTGACGATGCCTGCATCAGTGTGTCTGTGTGCTCCTTTTTTTCAAATGTGGGCAGGTTTTATGCGATGGCTGCTGCAACCGTTTTTTTTCTGAGCAGCTGGAATGAAGGCCTTTGTTTTTCCAGGAATTTCACCCCTGAGAGAAGAAACGGGGAGGAGAAAATATGCTCCCAAGCTCATGTTTGGTTTGTTGTGATCGTCGTTAAATGAGATGTTTGAGCAGTTTGTATTTTATTTAAGTCTTGCACAACTGTGAGTCATAAAGGGAAGAGAACAGATGTGAGCCGAAAGAAAGGAGAGAACAAATTGAAGTGAGAAGATTCAATGGAGAAGATTTGGGGAGATATAAAGATGGAGACAGATAGAGTCTGTGTCTGCTCTTCATGTGTTATTGGAGTGACAAGGGCTGCATGCCTGGGAGACACCCTGGGGCGCTCAACCCTGTGTTCACCAGCCAAATCAGACACAATGTTCATAAACTGTTCAGAGCGCTGAGATGGTGCCGTTCACTATCCAGCAACCTCAAGCTGCTTAGTGTAAAACACTGTGGCTGTTACACTCTTCGCCTCATGCAGAACTTTAGCATAATGCTAGCCAGAGAACTAGATTTGAAGGATAAGGTTGGGCACATACACACCTGTCACAATTGCAAGCATGCAGCACATGGTGTGTGAGTGTGTTTGATGAGGTGATGAATTCCACATAGAGGTTTGGCCACAGCACATTCCCCCTGCATTCCAGTTTGAAGCAGACGTTGTGTAAGATGACCAGTCCAGGACTGATTCGGAGAGATGTCTTGTCCTGTGTGTGTGTGTGTGTGTGTGGGTTGTATACATATTTCTGCAACATTGTGGGTCTGAAGTAACGTCTGTTGGCGTATAATCCCATTTACTTCTGAAAACACAAGAGTGTGCAAGTGTTTATTGACACAGGGAACGAGAAAAGGAAGAATTTGTGTGATGTAGTGCCCACAGTCTGTCTACTGTCTCGGAGTGGCAGCTGTCACAAACACACACGCAGAAGCACACGCACACGCACACAAACACACACACATACACAGGGTGTCAGAGAAGCAGTTGTCCTTGCACTTATTGTGGCTCCAGCCCACAAATGTGTGAGTAGATTTTCCCCTTGTCCTTGTGTTTGCCACTGATTTAAGTCTGGGAAACAAACGGGGAGGACAGCAGCACTGAGTGACAACGGTCAGATTATTGCAGATTAACAGGCTAACAAAAATGACTGTGATGCAAAGGCTTTAAATGTGATTTTAATGTTTTTAATGATTGTTTATTATAAAGTGTTTTACGACTCGGTGGCTCACGGTACTCCCTTCAAAAAAGCATTTTACAACTGATAGAGCTGAGCAGCTTGTAAAGCGACTGCTGTAAAGAATTTGTTCTTGGCTGGCGTACTTAAGCAAAGCTAATATTGAACAAATAGGGATGATGCCTGAGGCTGGTGTTTCTACTGTCCAGCTTTTTCCCAGCTCCTTGACCGTCAAGGGTAGCAGCGAGACAGGTCTGGATCAGGTTTTATCACTCCAGCCGGGCTGATGGCTTGAAAGTCAGCCCAGCAAGGTGCTTTTTAAGACAGGGGGTTCAATTTGTTTCAGTGCCTGCCCTTCTAACACACACTCACATACACACACTACTTTTGTACTAAGGACCAAGGCGTTTGTTTTGGCAGGCCACCTGCCACAGAGAGGGAGAGAGAGAAAGGGCACCGGCTCTTGTCCTCCACTAAACTGATTTACGTTGGCACTAAAACAGAACTCATAAGGGCTTTTTATACACCTCAAGACTTGCCAGTCAGCTTGTTCCCCCAGCCAAGGCAGGAAGGAAATGATACAAGATACCACAATATACAATACCGCTTTGTTGTCCGACCTCTTGAAAATTGCTCTTACCTCCTCTGAAATTTGTCTTGGCTCACTGGAGCACTCGAATATGATGTGGGGACAGTTGTTTTTGGCACCTGGAAAGTGCTAGCTCATAGTTTGGATATCCTTTCCTCGTCACCAAGTGCCTTTTGGTCATTTTTTTTTTACTGCTAATATAGTAATGATTTGATAATAAATTAATGATATAATGACAGAAAATCAGATTTTAGGTTGCCTGTTTCGAGTTATTTTAACCCCAAGGACACTCTAGCAATACTATCCGTATTGAGTTATTAACACATACTCTGCTGTCACTGTCATTCAGCTGTTATTGAAAAAGGAGGAGCACCATGAGCACATTTTCATGGACAGTGACAGATGGGCTGAGATACATTTTTTTTGATAATATTCCAGTGAGTTTTTGCAATAATGTTGACATTCCCTGATAATCCTCAGCAGACAGTGATTGCGTTGTTGTGTGTTGAGATTTTTGGTGTGTTAAGAGGATGGTTTAGTTTGCCCCCCCCCCGAGACAGCCCTCTGACTGGGACATATGTCAGACTCGTGGGCTAAGTAGGCGTAAATGACTAGCCTGCACAATGCCTACCTGTGTGTCCGAGTGTGTATTTATTCAGACCACTCAAATGGTTTAGAGAGCAACCCACATTCTCTACCCTGTAATAACGTCAGACTTTCAGACTTTTCCTGTGTTTGTGTCCGCCTGCGAGTGTGTTGTCTGTCCGGGGATTGCCACCCATCCCTCCGTCGGTCGGTGTGTCGGGGGATGGTAATCCATTCTTCCCATATGCAGATAGTGGCGGTGAGATTAGGCAGACCCTGGGAGAGGATTAAGGCTTCAGCGCTTGGCTCCCCTTCTATTTTATAGCCTCCTCTCTCACCATCCTACCCCCAACTCCTGCTTCCTGCCGCCTCCTCGTGCTGTTCAATCCTCTACCCACCCCTCACCCACCTCCCTTTTCCTCCTCCGGGCAGATCTCCAATCTCTGGAGTGTGTTGGCTGCTGAGTAAAGAGGTGGAGGGCAGATTAAGATAGAGACCCATTAGGTTTTTGTATGTGTGTGTTTTGATTTGCATGCGCATAATGTATTATTCCTTGGCTTTATACAGAGGGGAGGGTATGCAGTTGGTGTGTGTGGGTTTTTAGCGATATAAACCGTATTGCATTCACTCAATGGTTAGGTTACAATAATGGACTAAGTGGGCACATGAGTGTGTGTGTTTCTTGAAAATTTGCATTCATTCAGACATACGCATCCTTTTCTCAACCCCCCAATTCCACCCGCTCACCTCTTTCTCTCATCCCAGATGTGACCCACATGTTGCAGTGCAGTGCAGAGGGTAGAGAATTTATCCGAGTGCCTCTCCCCTTCTTCCCTCCTCGTCATCTCTCTCTTGCCAACATCTCCCGCTCTTTCTCCCCTCCAGTGGCGAGTGCTGTAATTGATATGCCACCGGCAATAAATCAGCGCAGCTCTAGGGCTGAACAGCGACCATTATCTGAACGGACAGGTTTAGCTGCTTTGGAGAAGAGGGTGAGAGAGGGAGAGTTGATCCAGCTCAGCTCACAAGAGTCACCGACAGCTCACCACCTCACCAGCTTTTTCCTTACGACGGACACAAGAACATGCCAGCAGCCCCTACCAACCCCTACCTACCCTAACCAATTCTTCTCGGGATTCCTGCCACTGTTAAGCTAAATAAACAAAATGAAGTGAAGCTGTGGAAGGACCTCTCCTTTCTGTTATGTCTTTTACTTCACTTTCCAACCCTCATTCTAATTCCCAGTGTCCATAGGGATGCAGTACGGTCCTGTCAATTGATAGGGCGTCCAGATATCAAATCCAATCAACTTGGCCCCTTACAGCCCGTCCTCTCTAATGCTTTCCCCTGATGTGATAACGGCCTCGGCTCCCCCGATACGGTGGCTGGCCATTCCCAAAGCCACAGACACGCTCCAGCCCAAAATGATTGACATGTTTTTCCTTGATGGTGCCAGATATGGCTCACAACCTTGTTCCAGCGCTCTTCCCACCATTTCACTTTTCGCTCTGGAGGAAATTGAAATTGAAGAGGGTTTGGAAGGATAAGGAGGGAGAGTGAGAAAATGGAGAAATAAGAGAAATATGTGTAAGAAGCTGAGTGATTGCTAAATCCTCAGCAGTTGAGCATGTCTGCCATGGTGGGATGGAAGTTCTCTGTTTCTGTTTCCTCTTCTGTTTGCTTTGAAGTTTATATCGTGGTAATATTAACTTGGAGTTGCATTTATGTAGTGCTTTTTTTGGCATATTGCATACAGATTCATATTATGATGGCAGATGTAAAAGTGCCAGCCTGCTCATCAGGAGGATACAGTTCTTCTAACTAAAGGGCCCCACAGTATTTCAATGTTCAGGCATTCATAAACTCACAGACAGATGAAAAAGCCATCAGGAGCAATTTGGGGTTCAGTATATTGCCCAAGGATATGCAGTCAGGGATTAAACCCCCAGACCTCCATTTAGAAGACTACCCATATCTGCCCTTTATGCCGCTTGAGAATTCCACGCTGTCTTTTCCCGAACACGTGTGTGTCATGATGTCATTGCGTTATTACCGGGATAGATAAAAAAACAGCTGGAGACCCCCAGATGCAATTTGTTGTTCGATTCACACTCTCTTCCATCAAGCCACGGCTGGCCTAAATGAAGAGGAATTACTGTAGGGACGTCTTTTTTTCCAAGCGCTCTCTCGTTCTTTATCAGGCTCTCTCATTTGCTCGCTTGCTCGCTCACTCCGCCTCATTGTATCTTTCCCTCACTTGGAAATGACAAAGGAAAATGAGGCAGCCGGCCCTCTCTATGTGCCACAGTGCCTTAAATTGACATCTGCTCTCGTCGCGCAGCGCGACTGTACCATTGAGCAAGAAATTAGTTTTTTTATAGGCCGGCTCGTCACTTTATTGCGGCTGCTTATGTGGAAGAGACTGTGATTGGCGTCGAGTCGTTTTAATCTCAGAGTGGTGAGTTGAGGGATATCTGATGGCTGCAGCTCAGGCCTCTCTGTCTGCTGGTGCCTCGATCCACAGAGCTCCCCAGGTGTTTGATTCAAGCACAGGTAGGGTAGCACAGCTCTGATTAAAATGCAGAAGAAGTGCTGGCTTTTGTTTGGCTCCCGCTGCTGCTCCTCACTCTCTCCTCTCCTCTCCTCTCCTCTCCTCTCCTCTCCTCTCTGTCTGCACAGTTTCTCCTCCTCTCTGCCTCGTACTCTCTCTTTCTCTTTTCTTGTTCTGCCCCTCTTTCTCGCCCTGTTTTTCCTCTCTCCTGTGCATTTGTCTTCTGCTGGCTTTTCATTTGTGGAAATTCGATGACACCACCTCTCCCTGAACCGGGCGAGCTCTGTCTCAACTGAGCTATGGTTTGCTATTCCATGAACATCACCACTACAATTTCTCTTCTCTCCCGCTCCCCCCTCTCTTTTTCTTTTCTCTCTCACACACTGTTTGCAGCAGCAGTGACTAAAATTGATGTGCAATTCAATGACTCCTCTTACTGAGGTGTTTAATTCTTTCAATACTTGCAAAAGCAATCTTTTGCCACTCTCTCACACATTTCTGCTAGGACAGTTGCATGAAACACAAAAGAAAGAGGTTTTGAAACACTCAGCTTAGTAAACTGACCACACTCCCTGACCGGTCTGCCTGCTGATTGATAGATAGATAGCCCCGCTTCTGAGTGGCTGACCTCATGGGGAGCAGAAGGGAAAGGAATTGAGATAAGGAGAAAAAGAAAAGAAAAACCCACATTCCTCCCTGTCTCTGTTCTCTCTCTATCCTTCTTTTGATTCTCCTCTATCTCACATTTTGCCTCCCTCATCTCCCTCCTCTCCTCATCTCTCTGTAGTGTCTCTCATCTTTTCCGATTCAGTGTGGTCATAAAATACCCTTCGCACAGACACTTTGATAGTCAAGGTGAAATTGAAGCATGGGGTCTGTGGAAGAGTTGCGTCCTGTTTTGCATAATTAGCATTTACAGGAGAACTAATGTCCCAGTATTGCAGGAACATGATTGGCCTGTCAAGCAGCAGCACGCGCCCGGCAAACCCTGCTCCTCACCCTCATTGCATTGCTGTTTGAGGACACCCAAAGGAGCAAATACTTCTTGTTGACTCTTCCTCTTCTCCTCTTCAGAATTAGCTGAATTGAGATGTCAGTGAGGAAGGAAGTAGTGTCATTCACACTGAAACTGAAATGTGTTATTTTAAGGCTAGAATAGCACTATGTAAAGAACACCCCAATTGGTTATAAGGTAAATAATTCCAGGAAGTCTTTTTTGAGAAATACTGAACATCAAATAGTGATCATTCTGATGGACATTAAATTGGTATATTGGTATACGATTCATGATTAGTAGGAATTATCTTTTCTGCATCACAAGTTTTAATTTTTTCACAGAAAAAATGTTACAATCATGATATTTGTTGGAGTTCGTAACGAAAAATATGTTTCTTAAATCTGGAGAACAAGGTTTGTAGGCCAGGACTTCCCTGCAGCACTACAGTGCTTCATTATAATGTTGTTTTGTAACACATTTTAACTTTCAGAAAAAAAATGCAATTAATTCTACAGCCCAAATGATACCAGTCAATTTTCCCCACTCTGGAGAATCTAAGGGTAAATGGCAGAATTGAGCAATCCATGTCACAAGGTATTTTAAATGCTTAAATGCTGGATAATGCTGTGTTCAACCAGGTTTAATCGCATTCAACTTTAGCACAACCTACCCCGTAGCCTTTGTTGTCTGTCTTCGCATGGCTTTAATCACATAGGTAGTTGAATATTGGTAGACATTCCGGTTTTAAATGTACTGACTGTGATTGCTGCCCAAGCCGAGGGTGCAGGATAGACTTTATGTGAGTGTTGTAAGATAGGGACCCTCCAAAAACCATCAGTGAATAGTTAACAAGAATAGTGCTGCATATGCAGACACCATCTCAGTCAAGGGTTTTTATATTTCTCTGTGCTTTCTCTCTTATATTTGTCCTGATACAGTCTATATTGTAATCACAGATCCCAGAGGGAACGCAGTATGTGTTTGGTGACCTGCTATGCTGCAATGAGAGGTTGATGTCTGCATACATTTGCCAGAACTGCAGGCGTAATTACAATAAGGGGTTACTGGATGGTGTGTTGATACCGTTGAAACCATGACAGGAAAGCTTTTGAGCAGACCTGGCTATAAATTGCTTGCTGTCAATATAACAGTGCCCACAGGCATTTTTTCACACACGCCTGCCTCCACCAAAGCCACCATAGTGAAGTGGAAAGTTCTGAAATATTAAAGAGTTCAGTGTTGTGAGTCTATAACTCATTTCTGGCAACACTGGCATTATGTGTATAGAGCCTTTGATAATCTTCCGTGCCTCTCCTGCTATCTTCACTCATAATTAAATGCAGACACACATTTGCCTTCCAGACTTGATTTGATATCATTTATTTATCAGCAGGGCAAATGTCAGCTTGAATGTCTTCTAATTTTGGCTGTGCAGCGTGTGAGCCTTTTAGGCCTCGGTGCCTGCTTGATGCATAATCAATAGGAAATGTTTCTTGGACACTCACCGTGTTTCTCCTTTCTGCCTTCCAGGGCTCCCACCTCGTGCCTCTGTGGATGATGTTCCTGATGACGGCTTGCAACTCTGAGAACAGGACAGCGGATCAATAGGAGTTTTGCTTCCCCTCCCCTCATCCTTCTCTCTCTCCCTCAAACTGTCCTCCCCTATTCCTTGATAGAGGAGCAGAAACGAAAGAACATCCTGACTTGGGACTTGGCACTAGAGCTTGTACTCCTCGTCCTCCTCCTCTCTTCTCCTTCCCCACCCCCCTAAGCCTTGCCTCTAGACAGCCCAGATATGTGTCCCCTAGCTCGGTCAGCGGCTTCCCCTGGCCAGGGGAACTTTTTTCTCCTTTTGGGACTTTTGCTTATCATGAGCTCATCCCTCTCTGGAGGCCAACCCCCACCCTTCAAACGATTTACCCCTTCTGATTGGGGGCTTACACATTTGGCCATCCACAACAAAACTGGAGAGGTCTATGTGGGAGCTGTCAACTGGATTTTCAAGCTGTCCAGCAACCTGACCAAACTTCGCAGCCACATGACTGGTCCAGTGGTGGACAATGAGAAGTGCTACCCACCACCAAGCGTCCAGTCCTGCCCTCATGACCTGGCACAGACCCCCAATGTGAACAAGCTCCTTCTCATAGACTATGCACAGAACCGCCTCATTGCCTGTGGCAGCACTTCACAGGGGATCTGTCAGTTCCTACGTCTGGATGATCTCTTTAAGCTTGGCGAGCCCCACCACCGCAAGGAGCACTACCTCTCCAGTGTGGCGGAATCGGGCACCATGTCCGGGGTCATAATAAGCTCCCCCCACAGTCCAACCAGCAAGCTTTTCATCGGAACCCCCATTGATGGCAAGTCTGAGTACTTCCCCACATTGTCCAGCCGCAAGCTGATGGAAAATGAAGAAAATGCCGACATGTTCAGCTTTGTCTATCAGGATGAGTTTGTCTCCTCTCAGCTGAAGATCCCCTCGGACACTTTGTCCAAATTCCCTGCTTTCGACATCTATTACGTTTACAGCTTCAGCAGTGAGCAGTTTGTCTATTATCTGACAATGCAACTGGACACCCAACTGACCTCACCTGATGCCAGTGGAGAGCAGTTCTTCACCTCCAAAATTGTCCGCCTCTGTGTGGACGACCCCAAGTTTTACTCTTATGTCGAGTTCCCAATCGGCTGCACAAAAGATGGGGTAGAGTACCGCCTGGTGCAGGATGCGTTCTTGGCTCGGCCGGGCCGGCAGCTGGCCAACTCTCTGGGGATCTCTGAGAATGAAGACATCCTCTTCACAGTCTTCTCTCAGGGTCAGAAGAATCGGGCCAAACCACCCAAAGAGTCAGCATTGTGCCTATTCACCCTGAGGAAGATAAAAGAGAAGATCAAAGAAAGAATTCAGTCCTGCTACAAGGGAGACGGGAAACTCTCCTTACCCTGGCTGCTCAACAAGGAGCTCGCCTGCATCAACTCGGTAAGCCCCAATTTCTTCTTTATGCTTTTTAAGTTCTGTTAAGTGCAACTGCTCTTTTCATCTTAATGAATCTGCTAATTTATCAGTCAAGACACGTGTTACACACATTGCTCATTGCTTGATAGTGCTCACATTGATGCACACTGCATAATCATTAGTTGGCCCTTTAGGAACTAGTTGATGTAACTTGCCTTCTTAAACTCTTGTGCATTGAGTAAATGTGCAGACATTTCCCCTTTTTCTATTGAAGCTCTTTTTCGATAGGCAGCATAGTGGCACAGTGGTGAGCGCTGTAGCCGCACAGCAAGAAGGTTCTGTTTGAAACCCTGGGGTTGGGTTTGGTACCCAGCAGGACCTTCTGCACACAGTCCAAAGACGTGCATGTTAAGTTAATCGGACACTCATTCGCAGATAGATGCAAATACGATTGTGAATAGTTCCTATCTATGCCAGCTCCTGTTTTTGGATAGCCATTCACCTACGTGATGTGTGTGTAAAATTATTTGTCTTCTATCTTTACGAATTAGTCTAATATAATGGGAAACTGTGACACTGATGGTTTTTGTACACTACTCTCCTGGATAAAGCTTTTTCTGAAAATACTAGCACCATTATTTTTCTGAAATACTGGTGCTAGTAGACATGAGCATACACACATACAGTAGTCATTCAGATATTATAGACTAGTCTTAATTTGTCCCTGGGTCGGTCTGCTGTTCCCGTTTCCCCTCCACTCCGCCTGCTAATTGAATACTGGCCCACCCATGTTACATTCATTCATAAGTTCCACCGCTACAGGCCTGCAGTAATTAACAATATGAAGTGTGAAAAGCTCTTATTCCTTTCTCTTGCCGTCTTCTATTTCACTTTTATTCTGCCCATTTCCCCTCTCTCCACATGCTCTTGGTGCTTTGATTTAGTCAGACAGGGGACATCATTAGCCCAGTCCCCTGGATTTGTGAAATGTCACTCAGGAGTAGTTCTCCTGCACACCCACACTCACACACTCCCATACACAGTGT
Organism: Spondyliosoma cantharus; assembly: GCA_900302685.1. Classification (NCBI taxonomy): domain Eukaryota; kingdom Metazoa; phylum Chordata; class Actinopteri; order Spariformes; family Sparidae; genus Spondyliosoma; species Spondyliosoma cantharus. Next base: position 5,746 of record OMLP01023335.1, on the reverse strand, counting down.
GGTTCGATGCACTGCAGTGTGAGATCCTGTGGAATGGCACGAGCTAGATTTGTTTTTTACTAACTGATCCATGGTGCATGGCCCTGCATGTGTTACAGAGACACGCATACATGCACTCACGCTGGAGACATTAAGGTAGTACACAGCAGCGCACAGCTTAGTTTTTTTCTATAGTCAACATAAATAATTACTCACATCCTTTATTTTCACCCCTTTTCTCCCGCTCTCTTCAGGATGCATCATATTGAATCCTCTTATATCTTTGTTCCATCTCTTAGTGTTTAGCATGCCTCGCTTTTAGTTGACCACCTGTCTCAGCGACCTCATCTTCCTCCTGTACGCTCTTTAAATTCACCCATCCACCCCCCCCGTCTTGCTCTCTGTTAAAATAGCTCAATTAAAAGAAGCGTTTTTAAAGCTTTCTCTTTAAATGTCAGTGCACACCATTCTTACCAGCAGGTGTCTTTGCGGCACACACACACATAAACCATTCACCCTGTGTTGCATCTAATGGAGTGGGAGATGAACAGCACTCCTTCCTTCTGTGTGGATCCTCATTAGCTTGAGTGCACAGGTGTGTTTATGTGGTGGTGTAAGTGATGTGAATGACCCGATCCAAGTCGCCTTTCACCTCCTTTTCTCCCTCTCTCTTGCCACCCTCTGTAGATGTGGTCTTATTTCTTGTTCAGTGGTTTGTCTTCATTCTTTTTTGTGCTTCTATTTCTTAGGGCCCATCACATAGACAATAGCTCTGAAGTAAAAAAGCAGGCTATCTCATTTATTTCAATTAGACCTTTGCACTGGTGCAGCAGGAGCTCTTGGTGCAGAGTGCTGCTGTAGAAATCCGCAGGTTAGTACAGTGAAGAATTTGACTCTACCGTTTATATGGTGCAACATCACTCACGTGCCGGCCATTTAGATACCTTTATGTGCACATGCAAGGTAGATAACTGCACTGTGCTGATATGCTGCTCACCACATCAGCATTTAGCTCAAGGTGAAATGTATTGCCGTCATGATAACTCTCAATAGAACCTCGACTATACAGCCTCAGAGGTGTATAAAATGCCATGCATGCAGTGTGTTGGCTTTTGATAAGACTCCAAACCAGACATACTGGTTCACATTTTGCCTAATAACAGCCTTACCAATGCAACCTGTTGACCTTTTTCCCTGCCAGAAAGCACAGGTGTAACCAATGACATCAAAGAAGGCTTCCACTAAAGTGTCCCAAGTCAAACTAATAAGCCACCTAAATGGAATGCAGCCATTAATCATCTCATTATTTAAACCTGTGTATTTCCAGCGATGACACTGCAGTTTCAAAGCTCTTATACTCCGACACTTCCCACATCCACCCATCGATTCTGCCAGTCAGGCCAGTTACCATGGTTACTGGAGTTTTGATAAGGATTGCATTCACTCGTAATTCATCACCACTTAAGAGTCCTCTCAAAAGACTGTCACCATTGATGATGTAATAGCCTCAGCGATAGGCAGATTGGCTGACCCCATGACAGCAGCAAGGCTGGAAGGGTCAGCCTCAGGTTAATGACGTCTGCCACGCTGCCCCTATGCAGTGACCTCATGTCAGCTGCCCACCACTGACCATAACCTAGTTGCTGATCCGCAGGACCTCAAATCTGACCTCAGATGACTGCTTGGTATCATTTTTCAGCGAGGGAGCTGGTGCTGGGCAACATAACTAAACATAACAAGCACACAGAGACACAGACGGTGCTGAAGTAGACCACAGAACTGAAATAACAAGCAAACATGTGGGATATAAACATGCATATTTTAACATTAATGAATAGCCTGGATTTAGTCTCATGCCAAACAGTTAAACATCATTAACTGAACATGCTAAAAATAATCCCTAGGTCAAAACTGACCCAATTCTAGGTTAACTTTACTTTGTTATGTTCCTGTTTGGTTAGTTACCCAAAGTTATGTTAGGGGCCTTTACAATCTACTATAGCTAGTATTAAACATAAAAGCCACTTTTTGTTACTTATTGTTAATAATATGTGTGTTCTTTACAGTTTTGAATGTGATACACACATAGTACTTTACATCTAACAGTTAAACAGTTTTGCGTGAAAAACAGTATTTCATGAGAACAACATATTTTAGGTTACAAATAATGTAGATGGCATATTTTAATCTGAGGATTTGCACACAAAAATAATGTAATGGCTGAAATGAAATACACATATTTTAATACGTGCACGAGTGCTTTGCATAACAGTTGGACTTGATTATTCTCAGATTCTCTCTGATGGAAGCAACCTGAAAAAGCAATTTAAATCAAGGATCCAGTTAGTGAAATGTGTTGTTTCATGTAAAGTATAATTTTTAACAATATGCATCTGGTTGAATTGATGAGAAAAATTGAAAATCATTTTTGTATCATTGTGGCGTTGTTCTAGACAGCTAACAGATGGCAGGCTTCCATTTAAGTTAAGGACAAACTTACAGCCCATTTGGGAGCCATTTCCCTGTCCACATTACTTTAGCTGATCCAGGTATATAAACTGGCAGCCTCCTACTCCACAGCTCTCTTTCATTCAAACTGCTGGTGTTTGACACTCAACCCCACCCAGAATTTACTCGCCACACCAGCCTACCTCCATTGCATGTGACTGTGGGAAAGGCTGTGTGATGTCAGGGTGGAGGGTGAATACGTTTAGGTTGACCCTGCCACAGAGTAGTGGAGAGGTTGAGTCTGAGGGGGAGGGTGGCCTGGACAGCTGTTAGCCACACAGCCATGATGGATGGCCAGGCGCTCTGTCAGGTCCCTGTGTGGAGTTCATATTAGTGCTGGGTCATAATTTCTAGCCTCTGGCCATCATTAGGATGATATGTTTATGGGCACAGTGAGATGGTGGCTGTTTTTCTATAAACACTAATGTTTGGGAACATTAGAAGTGGCTCAGTGTGTCGGACAAAGCAGACACAGACACACACATACCAGTCATCACTTCAGTCCTGTTACCTGGCTAGATTTGTCGACTGTGTGTGTGTGTGTGTGTGTGCGTGTGTGCGTGTGCATGCGTTTGCGTGTGTTTCACCCATTTTGAAAAACAGGAAACCAGAACAGTGAGCTGCAGAATAGATGAAGTATGCAGATATCCTCTTTTACGAAATGTCCAACAGCATCAGTCACGAGGAGGTTGATGTGGAGCCATGTTTTGTGCGGCAGTCACGGCCGGCTGGCTTGAGTTTTTGAGTAATGATGGATTGAATTTGGATTTGAATGGAAAGACTGATCCCTGGAAACTGATTTCATTCAAATGTCTAAACGTCTTTGAACATGTTTTAAAGTCAGTTTTGCTGTGTTATTTTCTTTTTGAGGTTTGACTAAAGCTGTCTGATTCTAATCTGTGCAGATAAAAACAAAAAGTATGTGAGTTTCCAGCCTACACTAAACCCTAACTGCAAGACGGTGATGTAAGTGAGAGTGACACAAGAGTGGTGGTTTTAATGAGAGAGGAATAAACAGAGTAAGAGAAAATGTCTTGGAGGGAGAGATGGAGAGAGGGACAAACGGCCAAAGAGAAAGAGGAGCAAGCCTTTTACAGCCGGGGTGTGCTCGAAGGAGAGACGATGATTCACGGAGGGAGAGAAGAGGAGGGCGGGAGGAAGAGTGATGGCCCCAGAAATCTTTTTGCTGCCACTGCCAGGAACAGCGGGAGAAAAGGGCGGGTGACAGAAAGAGGGGAGAGAGATAGAGGGAGAAGAGGAGAGGGTGATTGAACGCTGGCTGCCGCACAAATAATATCGTGTCTGTCACCTGGTCACCACACTCTCCTCTTCAGCAGCACGCCTCTCTGTCATGTCAACTCTGGTGTGTATGTGTGTGTGTGTGTGTGTGTGTGTGTGAGCACGCTTGTGTGTGTGTGTGTGTGAGCACGCTTGTGTGTGTGTGTGTGTGTGTGTGTGTGTGTGTGTGTGTGTGTGTGTGTGTGTGTGTGTGTGTGTGTGTGTGTGTGAGAGCACGCGTGTGTGTGATTTGGCTTCTCTGAC
>OMLP01023333.1:0-25848 GCA_900302685.1 Spondyliosoma cantharus | reverse complement strand
TCTGTTAAATATGTGTCTCAGCCAGCAGAATACTGTAAGACAGGAGAAAATCAGCAGTCAGTGTGTCCAGATAGGAAATTGTGCGCAAAAAAATGTTTTTTTAGAGGTGCTGCCAGGCAGATCTTTTGGTTTTCATGCCAATGTCCCCACTGTCCATCGTCCATTAACCCAAAGCCCCAACAATCTGACAAAGAGTCCTAACTGACACAAAACCCATTCGTCTAAAGGCACGTTATCCCAAAAAAACAAATGCATGCTCTTCCAGTAGTTGTTCGCTCAGTGATTTAATCTGCGAAGGTTATGCCTTTAAGAGGCTTTTCTGGCCTTACACCAAACGACAGACCCTAACCCTGACCTGACACAAGATATTAAGGTCAGAATACTCCACAGAGAGTGTGTATTTTTGGAACAATGGGCCTTACAAGCAATTTGCTTTTCAGGATAACAGGCTGTCGGACAAATGGACTATCGGTCTAATGGGATGTTTTTCGGGATATTGGGGTTTTGGAATAATGGGAAGGTGGAACATTGGGCAGTCCCTGAATGTTTTTCCTTTGGACAGAGGCAGGCTTGGTGTTTCACCCCCGTTTCCAGTCTTTGTGCTAAGCTAAGCTAACGAGCTGCTGGATGCAGTTTTACATTAAAGGTAATGACACAAGTGTGGAATGTTCTCTCCTAACTCTCAGTGAAAAAGCTTATTTCCCAAAACTGTTCCACTTACTGGATAGGAAACTGTTTGGCAGGTCACAGAAGGAAAAGGACAGGCTGTTGCTGATGACGACCTCATACGACTACGCGGTTGCATTGCATTGCACTGGCGCGGTTGCATTGTTCTTGACAGGTGTCTACTATTTTGTCCACCCTATTTGTATCAGTTTAACCTAGAAAATGCAAACACCTCTCTGTATGACGTCTAATTGTTGTATTAGACTTCATTAGCTTCATGCAGGTTACTGTACAGATAAATAACACTCTTGTCTTCATGGTCACTACATTAACTATAAAGAGAAGCCTCATCCTAGGAGTGATCGAAGTACAAGATGCAGCAGCAAACAGATTAAAAACCTTGCAGTGTCTTGAAGTAGCCAGGGTTTGAATGTGTCGCACAAATAACAACATGCAGCGGTAGGCATTAGCAGAACCTTCATGGTAACTGCATTGCAGATATTGGAACATAGTGCACCTCGCTCTGCAGGATCATAACAGCGTGGTTGAAGTGGTGGTGCTCCAGCGTAGCAGAGGTCCCATAAAGCAGAGCGAGGGCTGAGCCCGTCCTGACACACACACACACACACACAAACACAAACACAGGGATCAAGAAGAGGGATAACATCATCAGCATTCAACAGATACTGAGAAACAAAGTCTGCTGTTGTTGTATCTCCTGTAATTCCCTCACTCTGCACTCTGTTGCCAATTTATTGCTCAACAATAAGAGAAACCTGAGAGCCATAACCTAATCTGCAGCTGAAGTTCAATTGTTCAACATTGAATACGATCAGCGTTTAATGTGGAGAGAAAAATACTGAGAAACTGAGCCCGGTGTACTGAAGGTAGTAAAGTAAAATGAAAGTGGTAAAGTTAGCGCGCTGAATGGTAGGACAGTAGTATCTTTTTCTTTTATTGTAATGGCTCTGTACTCCAGTACGTTAGATCTGAAATAAGACATGAGATTAAAGTGCTGACTTTTAGCTGTAGAGGGTGTCTCGTTGGCCCCTTCATAAATAGATATCAGTTTTGGATAATGATCCTAAACATCATGGTGGATAGAAGGCCAATGGTGTGATGGAACAACAGCGAGGCCTGTGGGCGTGGACGTTCATAGATCACAGAGGATTTGACAACAGTTAAAACATATGGTGTATTTGTTTAAGCTGTTGACTTGTTGAATTATTTTCTTGCATCTTAAAGTACAAAAAAATATATAATTATGCCATGGATGTAAACATCCTTATATAAAAGCACAGAGCCCGAACTTTATCTTCACAGTCACTCACATTTGAATTCTGTGAATGAGCCGTCCCTTTACTGTTAGTTCTAAAAAATGAATTAAATAGAATGTTTTAGTTTGATTCAGCTCATGACTGTGTCTTTTTTTTCCACTCAGTTTACTATAATAACCTTTGCGAGTGCAGAGAACACCAGGTTTAAGCAGTTTAATGTACTCACTGATCTAAATATGCTCAGAGTCAGCAGTGTTTACAGGCTCTTCGTTAAGCAGACCCTTATATAAGCCTTATACAACTTGCCACTTGACTCTTGCTGATCCGGGCTGGACTACTGCAGACTGCTGCAGGTGGGAAAACACACTATAAACAGTGTGTAGGAGAGTGTGTGGGTGTGTGTGGGTGTGTGTGTGTGTGTGTGTGCGTGCGTGCGTGTGCATGTGTGTGTGCGGCAGAGATGGACGGGTAAAGAGCAAACACTTACTTGGCCTGAAAAGCATTGTTGGTGCCCCTGTGGTCCAAGTCGTGGCACACACAACCTACAATAAGCGCTAAGATCTCCACCTCTGTCAGAGTCTCCTGGAAGCCTGCCGTCTAATTGGCAACAGATGACAAAACAAACACACACGCCCGATTAAATAAAAAAAAAAAACACTCTGACTGCGGCAGCATCCTAAAATAAACAGTATCTCCCTCTATAGCCAGTGGGACTGGGACACAGAGTCACACAGAGAGCTTTATGGGCTGGATGAATGGGTTCTGGAGGCCATGTGCTGAGTGAGTCACTATAGGTCATTGTGGGGATAGCGGCAAAGATAGCACGGCCCTCGGCCCACTCATTAAAACACATGGCCGGAGAGCGGAGGTGCCCAGAATGACTTACACACTTCTATTCCATTTCCTTCTGCCAATGATCAATTCAGATGGGACACCGCTCATTAATGCTGTCTTTGATTAAAAAGAACTACACTGTGGTGTTTGCGTATGAGCGTGTGTGTGCTGCCCCAAGGATCTGGCAAAGTAAAGGCCCGCTGGGACCACGTGAAGTATTTCTCTCAGGGTCTCTGTTCAAACAAACATCTCTGGTTTGGCTGTTTGTATAGTTAGTTCATTCAACGAGTCATAATTTTAATATCAGCGATTTTAACAGAGGTCAAACAGAAAAAGTACCTTTTGCCTTCAATTGCAATAAGAGTTCAGCCAAAATGACAGTTGGCTCAAGCTTGCTTGGCAACCAGCTGACTAGCAATGTCCAATCACACACAGGTGTACATTGATGTCATTATAACCTGAGAGACAGAATCATTAGGATCATTAAGTTAAAGCAGCTATATGGAACTTTTCTAATACTGCCAGCTCCTGTGGACAAACGCAGTACCATCGCCTCCTGTCATGAAGATTTTGATCTGGCTAGCACATGTCTGATTTTATGTCATAAAATTTTGCGTCCATTTTTCTTTGCATCTTTCTAGAAACACCTTTACGAGGGATTCAATCGGTCATAGATTCATCTGTGAAGTTGAGAGGGAAAATCTCTCTCTCGTGCAACTGCTAGCAACATATACAACACTTATTTGTAGCCTACCAAAGAACAGTATTTAAGTACGTCTACTTAGTTACATTCCACCAGTCCCAGCACCATCCTTATGTTCTAAGCTTTTGGTATCACTGATTCAGTTCAAATCTGATTGTTTTCCCGCCCAATCTATCATATGAACATTTGCTATCAATGGTCAGTTCCTTGACATCAAACCAACAGTTACAGCAGCAGGATCTTTACCGTAAGCATGGCGAACATGCACTGACAGACGTTGAAGGCATGTCTCCAGTTGTGATAGAGAACCATCCTGTAGTTTTTTCTGACAGTCAGCAGCCATCTGCACAGTGTCTGGAGGGGAAACACGAGCACACGGGTCAGCCGAGTTGTCATGAGGACACATTAGGACTCGGCCACCAAAGGAGCAGTGTTCAGTGAAGGAATAAAGAAAGTCGGTCTCTCACCTCGTAGTCTATCTTGAATTTTTGCACCATTCCCAACTCCATGAACATCCTCAGAGCGGCCGTGATCATGGCGTCGACGTCCAGAGAGAAGTCGTCGAAGGAGAGCTTATCGATGCCCAGCTCGCAGACCAGGGGGATGTTAGCAGCCTGTTTCATTGTGGCGGGAGGAAAACGTTGAGGAGGAGAGAGTGAATTCAGAGAGCGGGAGAAAGGCAGCGGAGGTCAGAGAATGCGGTGCCATTTTTAGATGATACATGGAAATACGGAGACATGCTAATTAAGACTCTGTGGACTCATTCGGAGAGGGTTAAGATTAATGAGGGGGCTTTACGAAGGATTTCACTGTTGTTTACTTTCAGAGCTCATTGACAAACTCAGTTACACAGCAGCGATCGTCAATGGTTTTTCTTTTACTCCCCGTTATCATTAAAACAAAAACAAAAAATCTACGCGATTCCAATTAACCGTATTCACACTAATGCATCCACGTCTCCTATCTTGAGCCTGGGCTTAATGAGCGCAACGAGCAGAGAGGGTCTTATCTGCCCGTAGTCAGCATTTATAATATGACCGTTTCATGCTTTTCTAGCCTGCATCTCACTCCAACGAGTCAAAAATCTCTTAAGAAATCTGCGTTACAGCTTCAGTACAGACACATTTCTGTTCTCTCTCCCTCCTCCAGAGCTGCACCACGTTTTCCCTCACACGTTTGCCTGTCAGGTCAGCAGGTTATTCTCCTCTCTCTTAATTCACAGCCCCCCCACCCCGGGTTACGAAATGTCAGCTAGCGTTTGTTTGCCGCTGCTATATGCACTCCGGTAGGAAATCCCAGTCAACTCTACTCCGTAAGGCTCCTCATGTAGAGCAGTTATGAAAGGAAGAAAGTGGGGGGGGAGGCAGGAAGGAGAGCATGGTGTTGGATGAAGAAGAAGGGTGGGGGGGCTGAAAGATCACACAGGCACACTGGAAAGCGGGGTTCCTACTTTGCAGCCACAGGGGAAAATCCTACACATGAAAGTGAAGGAAAATAGGTCATATCTATATTTCACAAATGTCAATGCCAATTAAAAATGTAGATATTTTCATTTTTTCATCATCATAAATAATGCATTGAGAATGATTGGTTATTGATTGGGGTAATCCATTTCAAATACCACAATTAGTTTGTTTTCTTCGGGGAATTTTCGACCCATAGTTATGCTCGCGTGCTTCTGCAGTTCGTTGGAGGAACTGGGGAAAGAAGTCCTCGAAGAGCACTCCAGTGATTCCTCGCTGTTGCCATATTTTTATTTTTTTCCCATTACAGTTGATGAAAGGGTGTTATTTAATTAGAAAGAGATATCTTATGATTGGGCCCGTGAGAAAAACATACCCATTATGAGCTAAATTTCCAAGATTTTACCTTCCCGTGATTTCTAAGACATCAGGGAATCTAAGTCTTGAATCACGCTTCTGTTTAATGGAGGGCTTCAGCTGAAACATAACGGGCTTTTAATAGTTTTGTTTTCACTAATATTTCTTAAATGAACTCAATATAACGCTTAGATACTAAGAAACACATCCACAGAAGATGAAAACAATGAAATTATATTTTAGCAATTACCTGCAACACCAGAGCAAACCTGATAATCACAAATTAAAATCCACACCAGCAGTGTGTGTAGACTACAAATACAATAGAGGCTGACTGTCTTTTTCCACGCTTCAGATCAGAATATAATCATTTGGCTACGTTTGGAAGGGAATGACAAATGATTTATTTTGTCACTGAGGTACGAGGACTTGTTGGAGTATTCCCGGGAACTGAGGGGTAAGTAATAACTCCACGTCCTCCGTCATCCTCTGATTTGAAGAAAAGTAGGAACACAGTTCCTGCAATTAGCTTGTACTAATCTCTTTTTTCATTTTATTATAAGGATAATACACTTTATGACAGAAATAACATATAATCCTATGATCTTAGACTTGGAAAAAGCTAGTGTTATTCTTAATTTTTCTTACTGTCAGTTAATCAGAACCGATAATGTAATGTAGCCAAATAAAATACTCAGAGTACTTCTGTCCTCTGTTTGCGACATGCAGTTCCAAGCCAATTCATTCATGCTTAAGACAAATAAGTCTTTAAAAGACAGGTCACAAATATCAGCTTCAGTTTTATAAAATCGTTTAAGACGTCAAACAAGCGTGTTCAGTCCATTTCCTTCTGCATAAAACTTGAAAGGAGGTCAGTGGTTAGCACAAACTAAAGGTATTTTCATGTTTTGTTCCATGACATAAAAGATGTCAGTAAATACCCCAAATTTAAATTTAAAGCGTTAACATTTTTCAAATATGGCGCTTGCTAACTAGTCAAAATCCAATTAAAAAATCCCAGAGGTGTTTTGTTGAGGAGACCAGGGCGATGCTACATGTAGCTTACAGGTTAGCCTATAAAAACACGTCATCCCTGCCTCCCTCTATTGAACTGGATGATCTTTTTATTTGCTTTGTACAATACCTGCTTCTCTTTGTAAACTGGAAACCATTGCCTTCAGTGGAAGCCAAGTTTTATTTTACTTTTATTCCATTGCTAAGAAAAATAAAACTGGGGAGAAAATATAGACCCCAGGAATATTATTTATTCCCACTTCATATTGAATATGGCCTGTTTTGTCTTTTAAAGAATTGTTATTACTGTTAAAGGATATGCTTTAAGAACAAGTAATGTCTCACAAGAGTTGCGACTTTAATATCTGTGCAGAGCTCAGAGTTAAAAAAAACAAACAAAAAAAACAGAAAAATGTGTTTGCTGAGATAATCGTAACGATAACAACTGTGAATATATGTTACCTTGAATTTGTCAACTTCGGTCTTGGAGCAAGTGGCATGGTAAGACAGAACCTGCAGAAATAACAACACAGTGTCACTCAGTGTATTTTTCCGATCATTAAAATTACCCAGTAGGGCTCTTAAGAGAAGCGCAACGGTGGCTACAGCTTGTAAATACCGCGCATCCATATTACAGCGTTACATCCAGTGGATCCTCTAGATGAGGAAGTGAATACTCGCCTCTGGTACAGTCTACAAGAGCGGCGATGTCAGCCCTGATTCCATCGCCATGTTCCCTTCATTTCCTGAGAGAAATACCTCGCTCAGACCTGCAGTTGCTTATTTGATCATAAATGCTCATGTTTATTCAGTGCTGCCAGGAGCAATGCATCTACATATTAGTTCATTCTGCGCCTTCTCCTTTAAATGCCATCTCTCTCTGTGTTCGCTGCCTTTCCTTGCATTGAAACAATGTGGTGCTAACTACTATGATGCACCTGAAAGCTCCCCATTGTAATCTAAGGACATACTGCAAAGGCTGAGTAGTGCTGAATAGCTACATACTGCGGGGCAGATGAGGGATTGCTTTTCACTGCCTCTCATTAATTTTCAATAAAAACCTTTGTGAGAATGTTATCTGTAAAGAGAGTTCAGCACTTTTTTTTTATTTCTCACATGTACATTCTTGTGGAAATATGAGACTAAAAAAAGGAGCCAAGCGCAAAGACCCCTGAGAGAGAATAATTAAGGTGTTATATTAGCCGTGCAGCAGTCGTTGTTTTCACCGACTTCTGGGTAAACGTTACAGCACAGAGCATATGTTGACTGGAAAAGGAAAAATAAAAATACCATTACAGCTAATGGAATAGAAGAAGAGATAGGACGCACAGGGGAAATATCATCTGAGGGAGGGCATCGAAGCTAACGCAATGAGCAACCAGGCATGACCAAAAGGAAACTGAAGTTTAAAGCAGGAGCAGAATCAACTTAAATCAACACCCTGAAGCAGCATCACAGTCAGCATAGTGATGTCTGTGCAAATGTAAGCAGATAAAAACATTTATTTTTCAAAAAATGGAAGAAAATGCTTCTTTTTTTTATGTATTTCCGAATCATGATATGAAGCAGGAATTCAAATAAGACTTGGTGTCCTTACGTCCAAAGCCACAGACTGCTTGGCCCAGGACTTCTTCACCTGGTCGTACATGATGGTGTTGTTGATGCCGAGCCCACAAAAGATCACAAACGCCTAAGAAAAGAGTAAAAAAGAAGACAAACTGTTGAGTAACAGTTTCCAATACAACCACAGGCTACTGTATGTTGAGAATCATTGAGATGCTAGGTATCGACTTACGTGTTTTTTTTGGGGGGGGGTTAGGGTTAGATTATTAGAAATCAAGGAGAGTTTTAAGAACTGGCACATACCTATATTTGCACTGAAAATGAAGATTTTAGTGCTTATTATAGATTTAGAATAACCAATTGTGGGATGTAACAAAGTACAATTAACTCATCCACTGCACTGAAGTTCAATTTTGAGGTGTCATTTACTTGAGTATTTCCATTTTCTGCTACTTTATACGACCACTCCACTACAGTTCTGAGGCAAATACTGTACGTTTTACTCCACCACATTTATCTGATAACTTATCTTACTGGCTACCCTTCAGAATCAGATTACTAACTTATCTGATCAGCAATCTGACAAAAAGACATCAGTTCCAATGATTGAAAAAAAGTTGATAAAAATCAAGGGTAATACCTCAAAGAGACGCTGGTCTGCGTCATCGAATGGTTTCCCATCGAGCCTGTTCAGCACTTGGGCGACACCTGTAACACAAGGTCAGTTTTAACATACAATGAGAGCTTAATGTTGTTTTTAAAAGCTTGATATTGGCACAGCTCCACAGCACATCACTGTCTGCAATTTAAAGAGGATCAAACCCACACACTCTGTCATCAACTCACATGCATTATTAATGGGACTTAGGCAGAGACACAACATCCTATCGCAACAACAGCAGTGTTTATTTATTTATCTATTATCATCATAATAAACACTTTTTAAAGCCAAGGCAAAGGGGAACAAAACAAAAAAGTACAAACAACAAAAAACAATGTATCAACAACAATAAAGCTACAAATGATTATAAACAACAAGTGCCCACAGGCTGTGCGCTAGCACTTTTAGCTTAGCAGCTACGATCAATATTTCAGCTTTTAGAGAGTGTACATAACATCTTTTCAAATCAATTTGGGATCCATTTTAAGCTATTTTTTGTGTTGATTTTGATGTCCCCATCTACTTCAGTTTTTCTATAAGCATGCTGCCACACTGTCTTGCCGTGAAGCTCCAGGATTGTTTTGCGGACTCACCCGATTTCTATTGCCATGAGAATGATGAGTAAATAACAACTGAACTGACATTTGTGGGCGGACTTTTCCTTTAACCTCTTTTTAGAAACAGTTTTGCATGTCTGATGGCAAGCGGTTTCATTCGTCTGTACATTAACAGTTCATTGCCTTACATTAGCGTTTGAGACAGGAAGTGAAAAAAAACTTCTTGATCAATGTCTAGTATTAAAATAATGGCATTTACAACTGCTATATGTTAAAAACCTCAGTAGGCTTGATGAAGACAGTTTAAGGCTACGTGTATTATAATGTCACAAGGTGATACAAATTGGCAAAAAATGTAGCACTGTGGACATTTTAATTAATGTTATCTTTGACAGGGCATCCGTTTATTATCCACAATGCTTTTTTATTTGACAGCAGTTTTCCCTGTTTGGACGGCTTCTCTCAGCATCTAATTAAAAAACAGAGAAAGCCTTTGTTGATAAAAGCGTAAACATTTAATTGATCGAGACTTTAACTGCCACCGAGAAATTATGCTAAAAAGTAGTTACACAATACATTACCATATTTATTTATCTCTGGGTCAAACAAACCCGCCACCGAAGTGACATTTTAATTTCAATGTATGGCTGGAGATAGACAGAAGTGAACCGGGATTAAGAACAATTTTCATTAAGGTGTCATTAAATCTAAAACACAGCGTTAATGTCTTCTCGGATCTGTTATTGCTCCCTCTGTATTGAGCATATCGTTCGCGATGAGTTGCAGCAGAGGTGGCCCCGCGCATGAGCAAACCGAATGACTGCTCAGAGCCCTGTGGCGACCACATAATCTTTAACTACACCACATTCCCCTTGTCACAAGTGTTATTTCACAAAAAAACATAAGATGATGATAATTTACAGCTCCATTAGAATGTATATATATTTGTAATCATCAAGAATTATTCAGTTTTCATCACCTTAAAATGAGACTTTTATATCTACAGAGGGAGCGGGGCGTCTTCTACAGAGTTGACCATGTTGTTAGGCCATGTGTGTACAGTAGCCCATAACAGACAAATTAAACACTGGCTCTAGCGAGGGCCTTGTTGTCCATGGTTTTATCGGTTTACTGGACCTTTAACACATGAGTAATCTTTATAAAGAGGTGAAGTCTCGACCCTTCCAGTGTTCCCATCTCACATAGCAAAATTGGAGCAGCCCAGATCTGGGCCACACTAGACACGTTCATCCGGCCCACATACCGCCTGGAAGGTTGGTACTTGGGTGGTCAGCCAAGAGCGAACGGAATAAACCAGAACTGGCCCAAATCTGGGCCACAGTTCATTCTGTCTTGGCAGGCTGGATCCGGCCCAATCTATTTTCTTTTGTTGGCTCGCTCACGGCTGACATCAGGCCATGCTTACGGCTCAGATCTGGCAAACAGATGCGGACCAGCGTCGTGCCCACCTGTAAAAAGATCTTTTTCACAGCTGATATTTTGGCACGTCATAGCAGGGGAAGATTTGGTTCACAGTCAGCCATTTATCCATTCATCATCATCTATACCTGTATACCCTGAACACTATACCCTGGTCAGTTGCCAGCTGAAACTAAGATATCACATTTTTTGCTAATTCCAATTAGATATGTTTCATTAAAATCCTAATACTGGTCTGATGTTCAGTCAGCATCTGAGAAATCTGAATCCTGACACCACAAACTGCAAGATAACCCAGGAAAAGATGTCCGTGCTGACCCACCCTACTTCTGAGGGACCAGTGCAAGCTGATCATGAGCTACAAAATGAGCCGTCACAATCAAACTGTGGCATAATGAGGATTTAGGAGTGTGATCATTACTTTGGAAATTAGCACGGTGTGATGACGTGGATTTTTTTGGACTAGTCTGGTTATTTCTGGGTCATCACTGACATCTCCATTTTTTTCAGGAACAAAATGGTTGTTCATGCAAACATTCTTTTATAATCTTTGGTAAAAGAATTAAAAAAAATAGCTGCCTTTATTAAAACAACTTTCATGGCATATGATAAAGGAAATGCTAATGTGATTTTACTCACACTTGATATCAAACATTAAAGGTCATTATTGTTAAACAGGACTTCTTGTGGTTATATTTTGAAAGAGCCAGCTGTAACCTTGGCAGATGACACAAAGACATCCTTGACTTGAGAATTTCATCTCCTGCTGCTTTGTTTGTATAACAGTTTTTTTTGTTTTTTTTTTTCCCACTCCTCATTTCTTTCTCCCCTCACTCTTTCTGTTCTTCTTCCTCTTCCCTCTCCCCTCCCCAACAAACGCACTTACACCTACGCTTAAAAAAAAAAAAAAAAAAGAAGAAACATGGTCTTAACTGACCATCTGCGGCAGATATGCTGATTACTTTGCACTCGAATAAAACTAATGACTTCATGCATCAGACCTCATTGGACCAAGTGGAGCTGCTACCATTGCTCCTCGCTGCAATATCCAGCACCAAAACCAGACTAGAGATCAATGATTTATCAGAGTGTCAGTGTGGTGTTGGCCTGGGGCTGAAACACAAAGCACACAGAGGGAAGATGGGAACTCCACCTCCGAGTGTGGAGTGATGCTGCAGCGTGGATCTAATCACACACATGCAGCCTCAGCTGAACACATGCTCAAGCCCCTCTTTACCTTATTGTCCACTCTGCAAAAACAAATTGTTCTATACCTGCATTGTGAGTGTGTGTGAACTCTGCACAATTCATCACGGATGCACAAATGGTCAAAAGTATGAGGACATCCCTATCTTTAGGTTTGTGTTAATCCCATTAGCTCAAATGAAGGTCAATCTTAATACTACATCATACAGTGACATTTTATATCATTACGTACTTCCGACAGTTTGGGTAAGATGCTTTCTTGCTAAACACAGCAATGTTTCTGACCACAGAGTGAGATCCATACAGAAAGTTTGTGTGGATGAACTTGACTGACGTGCACAGAGACTGACCCCGACATCCTAAACCACACCTATTCAACTGGCAGCTCCTGGAATGATGCAGCCCTTTAACAACCTCATCATGGCCCTCTGATCATTTTGTTAGTAGCCTAATTAGCCCATTGATTAGTTATGTCTGTTGGTAAGCATAGAAATACTCTTACCATTATAAGGTTTTAACCCCCCCGGCTGTTAAAGCAGAGGGAATGTACGAGAATCAAACTAGAAACCTACTTCTAGATTAAGAACATGCATTTTTTTTTCCTTTTTCCTCTTATTTTGTTGAGGAAAATAATAAACAAAGTGGGGGAAAAAATAGGGTAGTGTAACATCCGTCCATCCGACACTTGTGATGAACTGAAAACTAGCGTCTGACCTCACTACTCTGTGTGCAGCCAGGTTCCTAAACCTTGTAAAAAGCAATCCCAGGAGGCTGGAGGCTGTTATTGCAACATGTTAATATTCATGCCACTTAAATTAGATACAACATGGGTATAATGGTCATGTGTTTACATACCTAATACACAACTTTTACCCCTTTCTATAAACATATGCAAAGTTACATAATGATCATTAAATGCATTTGAGAGAAAAGGAAGCTCGACATGGTAACTTACCAATGATTTGGTGATTGCTGTTCCATATAGGGACACAAAGCACAGAGCGGATGTGAAAGTCTGAGAACTGGTCTGCCTGAGAAGAGTGGGAGTGTAAAAACAGAATCAAATGACAATTAACTGCAATATCCCCCAAAAATACTTTCTGTTCTTTGCACTGTACTCTGGTTTTAGCTTTCAGTATAAATAGAACTGGGTATTGATCCTTAAATCCAACAAAACTTTTTTCACGTCCCCCTGAGCTTCAGGAACTTTTGATGACGTTTTACAATCAAACAATTAATTTATTAATCAGTTATGAAAATAATGCAGCAGGTTGCAGCTCCATTTGTTTACCATCTTGTTTAATCTGCTGGTTCTATATTTTAAATAGTAATTTTGCTCATTTTAAATAGTATTTTGTCTTGAGAAAACTGCTTTGTATGTGTAAGGCATTTGATTTGTTCATATTCTTCAAAGTAAGATTGAAAGAATGAACCTGTTATAAGACTCAAGTGTAGTATGAGCAAAAGTATTGAAAGATTTTTCACCACTGGAGTATTAACTAAGAGCAAGGCTATATAGAAATATAGGATCTGCAGGATGTAGAGTACAGTAACAACTTTAAAAACTAGAAGCAGGAAGTTGTTGCCCTCTGGAAGTTTTTCCACCCAGTACACATTTTCCATTTTTCTGTCACTGCTGCTAAAGGTTGACCATGTCAACTTTTGCTGCCTGCAGCTGGATGCAGAGTGGATCGCTGTGCTAGTCACTGTGGGATTTTGCTTAGGCCTGTGCAGCGTCAGCAGCGTCCACTGCAGTTAACACGTCCTGGTTTGAAAAGGCCTTTATCCCACAGAGATCAATTAACAGCTGACAAATGAGAAAAGGGTGTAGTATGCAATTTCTCATCATGTGGTAACAAAAGAAAAAAAATATTGAAAAATAATAAACTCAATTCAATTTTTTTTTTAAAAATGAAGTCAAAGTTAGCTGGAATTTTACATTTGAGCTTGAAGAGATGACTTCAAAATGATGAATTCTACTCACTGGCAGCCATCAAAATTTTCACACCTGCATGAGTCCTTAAGGTCATGACAATCCCATGAGAGTCCATTTAATCAAGGTGTAAACTGTTGAGAAATCATACTGAACTGAACGTCAGAACAGCATCGTAAACTGACAGCTGAGGGGCAGATTTATTTCTGTTTCGGTTGATCTGTCTACAAATCAAAATCCATACTAACAGTGCCATCCTGACGTCTCTCCCCAGGCGGCTTCACAGCCATTAATTAACCCTGTGTCATGTCCTTCATTGACTCACGTGTGACATCAACGTGTGAACATCACACAGAGGTTTTTAGAGATCCTGTGAGGCCACACATACCAGTGGTAAAACATCTTCAACACTGAGCAGTAAGCCTCGTTTTGATCAACCTGAATGATAATCGCGACGGGCATATTTCAACTTGGCGCTTCTGTAACACTCGTTGAGATTATTTCACTTTGCTATATTCCCAGTGATGTCAAATTTGAAAGGTGTGTTATTTTTCTGTATACCTCAGCATCAAAGCGAGGATCCTGATAGGCATCACTGATGTTCACGGGCAGTCCTGTGGATGCTACCAGCTCTGCAATGCTGTTGTTGATGAGCCAGTCTGAGTAAGACGATTTCTCCATACTGTCTTTGAAACTACGAGTCAGAAAACAAGAAAGGGAAGATGACAAAAGGAACTCAATAGAAGAAACAACACTGGACAAAATCTGTCACATTCACATTCACACATTTGACCTGCACGGCAAGTTCCAGCCTCATAGATAGAAATGTGCGGTTGCTATAGGGTGAACTCTGATTTCTGGACCATTTAACAGATTTTTTCATGGACCAGCGAGCTGATGAACCAACTGATGTAGAAAGAGCAATGAAAAAGAGTTCAATGGTGCCTCCACAAGTGTCTTAGACAGCCAGTTCATGAGTTTTTAGGGGACATGGCATATGGTGTGAATCTGTTTAGAAGCTACAGTACACACCTTTAGAAGACAAGTGACATGAAAAGAGTAATTAGCACACACACACACACACACACACACACACACACACACATACTGCTTGACCTCCATGCCAAATTTCAGTCTCCTTGGGGAAAAGGGCCAAACTGAACAACAACTCAGCCGACAGGAATCTGAAGGTTGCAGCTTAAAAAAAAAATCACACACACACACAGCAAAAAGAAATATTGTATTCAAATAAAAATATTTTATTGTCTTTCACACCTGAACTGCAAGCTTGCAAAAGGCCTTTATTTCTTATTCCTCCTTGTGGACTTTTGCGTTGACTTACATTTAAAGAACTTCTCCTACAGTAGATATCAGTAAGCTTCTCCTGCAGCTTATGAAGTAATTAAAAGTTAATTGTGTGATTGTCTTCCTTATTGCGCGAACGCCCCCACACTCTGCCATAGAAGCACATGCATCCCTGCACACACTTTCCATTCACATTAACCGCAGTCAGCAGTTGCTGACTTTTTGCCTTCAAACGCAACAGGGTAAATGCTCAGCGTAGCTCACTTTGTCTCTAGAATAAAGACGGAGAGACACCGATGTCAGATCTTCTAAATCCCTCTGATCTGGTGATACAGATGTGTGTGGATGTGAAACCCACACTGAGCAGGGACTAAACCTCATTGGTGTGACGGCTAAGAAGCCTCACCGTCCTTTTTTCTCTCTTGCTCTCTTCATTCTCCCTGTCATTTAGCTGCCACAGACACACTAGCAAGCACTGTACACTCACTCAACGTTATTCTCCCCATGGGGGCGACTGGGGATTGTAAGGCACATTAGAAATCCTACAGTATGCTTCGCCTTCTGACACCAAATTTATTCACTTAATTACACACATAAATCTGGCACAGCAGCTCTTGTTATTCAGATGTAAACCTATAGCATCATCACAGAGGTACTGTACTTTTGTCACTTCAGCTTGGTTTGAAATTTTGTGAAGTTTTTTTTTTTTAACTTGAATTCACAAACTGGCTGTTTTTTTAAATGTGAACCCAGAAACACGGATCAGCAGGGAGTATGTGTTTGGCCAGGAAGACCTAATTGGCCTGTCAAGAAGAGTGACATTTCTCTGATTACTACTAATTTCTTACTATTGGTATTTATTTATTTTTATGTTGGGATTATCACTACTGCCCTGAAGTGATCGTATCAGTCATGGAAAGTGCAGGGCTCGGGGGGTAGTTTGTCTTCCTTTCAGCGTTGGTTTTCATCCATAAACATCCCACACAATATTAAGCCTCTCTTCCACCGCTCAGCCATGCCTAGCAGTGGAGAGAAGCAGCAAAACCCAATTAAGACGGGCTCCTACAGTATGCCTCCTATTCAGAATCAGCATATTACTCCCACAGCACTACAGAATGTTCAATTTTTCTTTTTATACTTCCCTTTTTTTTTTGTCCTTGATGGACGCTTTACAGATTCAAACAAGGCTCTGCGCAGAATGTAGAGGAGCCGAGGGCAAACAAAGGTGGAGATATGATTATTCGGTGAAAAGGCTACTGGTGTGAGAAGAGGGGGAAACTGATGGCTGGGTGGAAATGGAGAGCTAATGGAAAGCTACGTTTTTCATCAGGCCGTATGTTATCGGGGCGAAGAGCGGAATGTTACATTGAAACATAGATACACACCTGCTTTCAGTGTCTGCACTACACTTTGGTGACAGGAGCTCAAAGGACTTGGTGAACTTCACCACCTGGAAGATTTGAAAAGACAGAAATCACAAATGCACGAAAGTACACAATATTATTCACTGACAGAAAGTGAGGCAAGAAGAAAAAAATGGACGACAAAAAAGTCAAATTGAGATCATTTTGACAGATATGTCTACACGAGTCTTGATTTTAGTGGGAATGATAATGATGATGTGATTTTCTCTGGAAGCAAAGTATTTTCCCCTTACATCTGGGGAATATGATTTGTAGGTTAGAGGATCTCTATAGCAACACAATGCTTCATTTATAATGGTATGTTGTGACTCATAACCTTTATCAAAAACTGCAGCTCCTGTACTTTGATATTACACTTGGCCATATTGAGATATCTATAATATTTCAATTAATTGTTCAGCCTGAGAAAGAACAGACATGGACGGGTACAAAATCAGTGGCGGAAGAAGTATTTAAATTCCTTTACTTAAAGGTGCATTATGTGAGAATTTTAGTGGAAAACTAAAATTATCAACAGAACGTGAATAACTAACAGTTTGACGTCATGACATCATCTAACTGTATGTATTGTGTTGCAGAGATATCAACTGAAGTGAGCATGCTAACCAGCTAGCCCCGGCTCATCCTGGTCCAAAGCTCCTGTGCTAGTTGTTTAAACACCAAAACTCCCCCAGTGCTTCAAGCTCCCAGTCCTGACTGCTATAACTGCACGGCTAACTGAGCTAACTGGCAGACAGCAGCTACAGTTAGCGGTTACTCTGGTGACATGCTGCCCACTTTTGGTGTGGGTATGAGTTTGACAGGTGGGCAAGTCTTACATTTTGCACCTTACATAAAAGTGCATGTACGGCAATGTAAAAATAATGAGGTAAAAGTGCTGCATTTGAAATTGTGCTTTAGTACAAGAGTGTCACTAACAACATGGACCTAAAATATCGTAAAAGTAGCTGTTTTACAGTAAAAGTGCCCTTGAATGTGTAAGCAGGATTTTACTGTTGTGGATGCTCGAGGTGAAGTCTGTTTTAACTACTTTATAACAGTCAACATTGTATTTGAGTGCAGTACTTGAGTAAATGTGCTTTGTCGCTTTCCACCACTGCAAAAATCTACCAGACAGACACACACACACGTACAGCAGAGAAAAAAGAAAAACAGTACCGGTGACTCAATGTCTTCGAGCAGCTGAACAGAGCAGCGCTCACACTTTAGCAATGTCTGGGCACGGTGCATGATCTTCCTGACAATCTTCTCCAGGTCAGTCTGTTCTTCAAACAGGTCATTGACTACCTCCAGGAGTGCCTGATCACAAGAGACAGAGAAAGATACCGCTGACATCACTCCCAACAATCTGAACCACATGCTGCTGAAAAAAATAAATCAGAAATCCTTTAACATCTAATACTGAAGACCCTTTAAATTAACACGTTTTTCCACACTCAGGTGAAACCATAAACCAACAGGATGATATAATGTTATTAGTTTTGCCAATAAAAGTAAATTAGGCCCTTTATCTAAGGTAGTGCCAATCCAATTTTAATACACAAGCACATAAAAATCACATGATGTAAGGGGAGCTCCTCTCATTTCTCTCCTCCGTTCTCTGAGCTGTGTTCTCATTATGTTCTCTTCCATCACAGATCAATGTGTGACATAAATTAGTGCATCTCTTAACATTCCCTTTGAGATTTAGACCATGGACCGGGCCCTACAGTCTGGATACCGGCCCATCCCCCAACACAGATCCAGAGAAAACGTCCATGCGGGGCCGCGTGCTGCTCTGTGATCCCCCACTGCAGTGGCAGCAAGTGGGCTGCTGCTGATCAATACTCGGCCTCAATGTCAGCATCAGGGGGGAGGAAGTAATGCTGATCCTAGTGAAGGGGGGGGTATTATTATCCTGGTTGGCCCTGTGGCGCTTACCCGGCTCCTGTCGTACTCCTTCCTCGAGGCGGCGAAGAGTTGGGCGTTGGAGATCGCAATGCCACAGAATGGCAGGTACATCTGCAGCACCTGTGGACAGAAAAACAGGATGATTTATCTCAGAAGGTACCTCACAAAATAACTGCTGACACTTAAAGACTTTAGTAGCTGTATTTGTTTAATGTAGCCGTGTAATGTTCACTGACATGCTGCATGCACCTTTAATATTACTTTCAGATATCTTTAAAGGTATCCTGTGGTGACGCACGGCAACACACAGCCCCACTAAAGGTTTCACACCATTCCTCACAGAGCCGCTGAAATGAGCCAAGAAGAAGGTGGCTGGTAAACATGACTGTAAACAATGTAGGAGGACGGAAATGCATCCGACACATTTGTGAGAGCTCGAGCACACACAGTGTGTTTCGGTGAGAAACGCTGAACGATTCGTTAGAAAACTCGTGGTTTTGCAGCACATTTTAGAACCAGTCACAACATTTTGAAAAATAAAACGAACACGACACAATATGTGAATGAGTGATATTTTCACCTAAGAAAAACATAGTGTTTGAACTGGAACAAATAAGAAATGGACTTTCATTGGCATCATTACTTGCCAGGACAAATAAATCAATCCAACTGACATTTTACCATTTGACTGAATAGTCTGACTTACTGCGCCGTGGGCTGATAACATAAATTCCTTATTTCACTCATATTTTTCTTCCCATGAATAATGTAATCACCTGATGACTATAGTTAATGCGTGTCCTGAAATCGAATCCACGCCCTACGAGTTTGGAATCGAGCTACATTTCTTTCTTCATAATGAACATCGATATGCGAGCACGCTCTACAGAGGACGCGGCGAGGCGGCCTGCAAACTGCACGGCGTTAAAGACAGCTGTGATGTGCGCACACAGGTTGACTTCTATACAATCAGCGCACAGTTCAGCCTTATCTGAGAGACACTCAGCCCCCATAACATGGAATCAATAGAATTTAGGTTGTGTGCTCCCTTACTCTGCCTCTTTGTTTGGCTATCTATCTTAAGCATCTGGCTGCTGTGTCAACAATACAATCAGTACAACAAACCCAGTAATATTTACCAGCCTTCAGCGTGACCTGAGGGTAGGGACACTACAACAATACATGAATGGGAAGTTACTCAGCTGTGGCCGCTGATACAGGGATATCTCTTTATACATATACATCCTGTAGCACCGCGTCGATAACTGGGAAGCAACTCAACTTAGGTAGTCCCCATGAGTGAGGGAGGATGTCATGAGGAGTTAGATAGGCAGGAAATGAGAAGACTAATACGGGCTATTTCTATTTGTTTGATGTACACTGATAAAAAGATATCAAACACATTCAACTTTCACGATCACACATCCGGAGCTTCTTCCACGCTCTCACAATCGATTCATAAATTCATGTGACACCCTGACAACTCTAATTGCCGGGGTCATGATAATTGTAGACCTAAAAATGGCATCACAGACTGGAAAAGAGAACCCCTCAGCTCTAATTGCTGCAATTTCTCTTTACAATCCTCCTGGGGTTGGCTACATATCTTTAATCTCACAGTTTCAGTGGTGGTATGGCTGATATCTGAATGTAAAGAGCGAGCTGACAATGGCAAGAACGGATTGTTTATACTGAAGGGAGAGTCCAGTTACAAAGGAGGAAAAGATCAAGGGAACATATATAAAGCATACATGTTCATACAAACAAATCAGGCTATGGATGCTCAGAAATGTGTAAACCTTATCCTACAAAGAACAATATATGTGTTTTGGATTGGTTTTACAGATTTGTTGTTCTTTTTTTGACATGCGCAAAACTGTTCAGCATGCTGTGAAGCCTCTCATTATGACAAAAGAAGAAGAAGATTGTTAACCTTAACACTCTGGCTGAATCACAACCACCTTTTCCGTTCTGACTTTTAGCCTTATAACATTGTAGGATGCCTGTAAACGTTTCAATTGTTTGAACAACTCTTCTTTTTATGCCTTTCGACCATCAAGTCCAATCCTTAATTATTTTAAGATCTCTGACAAAAAAGTTTGGGAATAAAAGAGTATATTTATTCCAGCCAGAGAGAAGCAATCAAATTAGGTGTTCATGTGCTTATGAGGTACTGATATTTTCCTGTTGAATGGATTCTCAAAGGTTTACACCACCTCTCTCCATCTGATGGTAAACTCATTCAAATCAGGCCAGACTGGGGATGGAGGTGGCTACATGAGGCGTTTTTATTCTGATTATCGGTGGAATATTAAAGGTCCATGTAGAAGCAGCTAATGATTCTCACTGCTCGTGCACCGCAGCAGAACAAATACATTTCTTCTGCTCTGGCATGTCGCGCTGATGTGCACATGATGACACCGTTTAGAATATGCAAAGTGGAAATTAAATCAATAAATTAAAAATCATTTCTAATCATTATGTGATGTGAGCGATCTCTCTGTCAAGCTTAATGAGTAAATTAACTTAACGGACTTCGTTCAGTCATTATATATAATTAAGCACCTTAACGCAATTGTTTTCAGACGTGGAAAACACACGACGCTGAACAATAAGCTCATACATAACACTACTTCAGCTGTCCTATGGAATTCTCTAATAATGATCTTCCAGAAAGACAGTGACCATCAGTAGCCCCGGCAGGAGGAGATTCATTAGTGAGCAGGACTTTAGGGATCTGGCTATGGATCTGCCAGGCAAACCAAAGAAAAGCACTGCTCTCTCTAATTATATCCTGTCAGGCGGGGCCATTATACAAGGTTGCATTACAAACAAGATGTTTTTGCCTAGAGACCTGTAGACTGACCAGTAAAGAGTGGTTTAATAATGAAACTAACTGGCCAAGGCCTTAGGGACAGTCAGTTCCTCTGACCTTAACGACTGCCTTTTCTAAAGCTGGAATTTCTGGAATGAGGCAGGCCAAGGAAAATTACACAGCCAAAACTTTCTTTCTCCACTTACAACGCGAATAGCAACTACTAGTTGATTAAAACACTGTAGCTTAAGATGAAAAGCCATCCTTGTTTCAGCCAAGGATTGTTGTCGGGAATCAAAATGAAGCTCTCCATTTCCTCTGGTACCATATTGGACTCCCTCGCTTGTGTCAGCAAAGTGCACATCAGTATTGTAAATACACTTAGCAATGATTGCTTCTTTTCAGGGTGACATCAAAGATTTAAAGAACAGGAATCTACACCTCAACAAATCTTACGAAGCAAGTTTATATTATTATTACCTACACAAACAGTGAACAGGACACACTGTAACATGAGTAACTTCACAGAAAATGAATGTTTCTCCCGTTCTACCACAAAAAGATTTACAGATCTTTCATACAATCAATTTTAATATTTAAAACATATTTAAATGACTGGCTATAATTTATGGGCATTGATACAACACAGCCGATAGACACTGTAGGAGACCACAAGTGCTGTTCAATAGCTATTATTCATAAATAATTTAACTGTTCCACACATTACCGGTACATGGGGAAAAAAGGCAGGAGCAAAGAGAGGGCAGCAGTCGATTTTGCATCAGTGCAGCAATGATCAAGACAGATCAAATTTTTATAAATACTTATTACTCCTCAGATTCAAGTTCTTGTGGTGTTTGTAAATGCTTCGAACTTAATTCTGCAAGAAATATGAAACCATTCAAACTGCAATCATTCTTTTGAGGAGTTCTTGAACTTAAACATTGATCTTTAGATGTGTCCTTTCTATAATTGATGACAAGAGCGTATAAACAGAGACTGGCATTTTCTTGTTTTGGTACAACAAAATCTTCATATTAAGTAGAAATGAAAAATACTACAAAAATACTTTAATATTAGTTATTCATATCATAGTCTGATAATGTAAATGTTTGATTATATAATATACTTCAGTAATAGATATGTAATAAGCTATAAAGGTGAATAAAGTCGGAAAATTACTTTATCTTGTGTCAAGAGCAGAGTTTGCTTTCCCAAACAGTAAGGTTGATGTTGTCATGGAATTTATTCACAAAACGTCAACATCAGTGTCCTGCCACCTCGTTTGGCCTTGATACAAAGTTGTATACACATCCGAATTCCACGTCTTAGAAAATTGGTGTAATCAGTTATTACCGATTATTAAGAATTACTTAACAAACGAATAACCCAATCAAGTGTAGAGTGTAATGATGTTTATTGTGATGGTTATGGGCTTATTTGTATGTTGAAGACCAGGAAACAAAATCAATGAGTGTAATTTTGGATTATAAACTCAATCAGGTTATCTAAAGGGTGTCAATGTATGTATCAACCTATACATATGAGAGGTAATTTATTTAAGTTTTTTTTTGTACTGTTGTTTAAACATTTCCCAACTAATTAACATTTTGTTTTGTATAGACAGTATCAAATAATTTCAACTTTTGACTGATAAACTGCCTGACTTGGAATAACTGAAAGTGAAAATGCATAGTTACATTTTTATTATTGCAACACGTATCAAATCAATAACAGCAGTTTTTCCAAATAAAGTGAGCGAGAATCTGTCACATTTTTCTTTTATACTGCCCCTTTACCTCTCTGTATCGCTTAGATTCTCATTTCTGTCAGTATCTTCTGTAGTTAGCTATCAAGGAGATTAACAAGTTTCTTTCTTGACTGATTTTGTCTCTATACGGTTTGTCCCCTTTGTTTTAAGTGTGGGATTTCAATGAATTTCAGTGAATTTGGCTGAAATTCACCGTAGAATTATGAGGCTCCTCACTCGTTTGCCCCTTTGGCGGAATTTGCTTAATGAAGATGAACCATGGTTGAAATCTATTTTTGGTCCGTACATGCTCTATCTTTGACACATACTTTATAAGAAGGTTAACTCTATCTTTATTGAAAAAAGGTGTAACTGTTTTCTTCCCTGCCGTGTTATGGTTAGTATCAAAGTGCTTAGAAAGTCTGGGCATCCCCTCAGAAATGGCGACTATTCTTGGAGGCTAAAGCAAACTGTCAAAAACGTCTTCTAAATAATCCTTTATGAAAAAAAATCATCTGCTCCATTTGTTGAATTGTTGCCGGCCCTGCCCCTTAAAATGTTTATCACTTCAAGCCCAAACTGGCAGTAATTACTCTGACTTTCTCCTGCTGCTCAGTGAGAGCAGTGGTGAGTGTGAGACACAGTTCGTTATATCAAAGTCAGAGATCAAAATGAATGCAGCCATAGAGCAAAATCTTTATTACGTCTGAGGGGGACCGTGCGTTTGGTCATGTCTGTGTTTGTCAGTGTGTCGGTGAGTTTATCTGTCCAAAGCTAATCTCACATTTTTGTGCAAATGTTTGACCGTGTGATCTGACCTCTCATCGTTGTGATGATTCACAATTTCTGAAAAACCTATTTAATTGACGGCTCTGTTTTCTACCACCATTGACAGCTGACTCCTAACCGGACGGTAGGAATCGCAAATGATCCAACAACTGCTTCAGTTTGCCCCCAAACACACCTGGTGGAAAGCAGTGCACTCAGTGTCACTGATTGTTCTACACTGAGGTGGAGTTGTGTTATAAATGGGTGTGATGATGTCTTTCAGGCATTCAAAGCAGGTTATTAAGGTTCAAGTGATTTTGTGGATCATCATCACCATCATCAAGTGCTCACAAAGCATTTAAGTAAGTCATTTAATTTAGATATCATTTACATAGCATCAGTAGCCATACAATACTAGATGTTTTTAAACTGCTCCCAACACTAAAAGGTAAAAGGAAAAAAATACTATGTAGCCATCAGACTTTTATTCAGAGACAAAGGCTGGAGGTAAAGTTTTGCTCTTGCTTTTAAGTTGAATTAAAAATTAAACTAGGGTGTTTATTTATAGGAAATGACGGAATGGAGTGCAGATAAAAACAAAGCGCATTTGCGCGATTCGATAAGACGTTTGTGGACTAAATACTTGGCATTTCTGGAAAGATGACTATGGCTAGGGTGACACTCGTGTTGTGTGCTCTCGGGCTCATTATTTTACGAAGACGTCGTCGCAGTAGGGAACAAGTAATAAGGAGAAACCGCACCACTTCCGCCCACCCACACACCGCGCTTATTCGCTAGCACACCGCCAATAACAGCATCCAATGGCTCAGATGGCCGAATGCCAACCTCCTCAGACTTCGCATGTTCAGTCGGATCAGATGCTGTCCACGCGGCTCCGAAAGCCTCCAACGCAGCTGTACACACCGAACAGATTTGTTCCCGACCTTCAGATGTTCAACGGTAGGTGAAAATCTCCTACTTTGGTGTCCCACAAGGTCCAGTTTTTGGTCCTCTTCTGTTTTCACTTTGAAACAAAATGCCCTCTTTTTGTTATTTTGAAAAAAAAATGTCTGTGTATTGCAACAGGCTTCATTAAAAAATGACACAATTAAAATGTCAACTGCTTGTGCAAAGAATCCAAATTCCATCACAGAAGCATCCACCTAAGTTCTTAAAACAAGGCAATATTAGAAACAGAAGAATAGACAAGTCAATACTTCAATTCAGACTCCAAATAATCTTTACCAGCATAGTGTGAAAGCCCTTAATCACCCTACTATCCACAGGTGTGCCTCTATTGTTTGGGGTCCCCTCTGTGCAGTATGTCATCCACATTACAAACCTAATTTTTACATGAAGAACTTTGTAATGAACCAGTTCAGCATGAAGCACTGTATAAATCTGATTCGATATCCTGCAGGAATGTCTTAAAAACACAAATTGTGGTCTCTTGATTTTCATTGGTACATTTTGTGGAAGCTGTTATCACGGAATTGCTTTGAACCAATTTAACAGGAAGTTTGGCAGCCAAGGGAGCACAGTGAGCGGAGAAAGCTGTTTGACAATTGACTCGCAGAGATGTTAAAATTGGCAAATGACACCTACATGGGGAACTTGCATCCCATTCAAAGAAAATTCACGCAAATGTCCTGAATTTAGTGTAAAATGTATTAAAGTGAAACTCTCACCAAAAAGCAACCTAGGCTTTATTTGTGAATGTATATGAGTCAAACCTTCATGTAAAAGCATAATTACGACAAAAGAAGCACTTTTAAGATTTACTGTAGTTTCGTTTTTGGGCAAGCTAACTTTAAATGGGAGTGCAAGGGCACTTAGCTAGCATCAAAAATTGCTATTTTTGAAACACTAAGAAGGCTCAACACAACATGAAACTTTGCTCATAGTATCACCAGGGTCTCTACACATGAACACGAGCATTGAGAACATTGTTTGTGTACACAGAGTTTCCTAATAGCAGATTTTTGATCACATTATTACTCACATTAGCTGCTGTATCTCCAGCGCACGGCCGTCATGGCAGTCAAAAAGTATCGATCCGCCGCCAGCTCCTCTCTCTCTCTCCTCGCCCTTTCATCAAGCTCTTGGATCTCTTCGCCCGTAAGCTCGGGCTCGAAAAGGTATGGATGTCCGTCGAACTCGAACACCTCACCCATTAAATCGTATTCTTCATACCCAGCCATGTCTTTGGGTGTCTCCTCTCG
>OMLP01023327.1:0-31229 GCA_900302685.1 Spondyliosoma cantharus | reverse complement strand
TAAATGAATGCTTTATTACTGATTGCTGTAGACCGCAATCACGCCGTACAAAACAGTAATTCAAGAACTCTCAGGAATCCGGTTGTCTGTGTCACGCTCCTTCTCCAACCCGCACACACACACACACACCACCCACGCGCGCACACACACACACACACACACACACACCGGCACTTCCCCTAGCGCATCCCGCCATGCGCAACACATAGAAGTCATAACCCCTTGAACAGGCACACATAACCACAATGCCTAACATGGCACTAACATAGCGCAACCGCTACAATATTATTATTTGATTTATTGAATCGTTTTTTATTTTAATATTATTTTATGCATGAGAGCGTTGCCGGATCGGCCAAAAATAGTTGCCGGAACGCGGGTAGGCCAGAATCAACAGTTGGGGGATCCTGTTCCCCCAGGATCCCCCTCAAATTAAGCCCTGGCGGGCGGTAGCTCTGAGTTAGCATGTAGGTGTTTACTTTCCCGGGTGGCCGAGACTAGTGGGTTTGGTCAAATGGCTGTGATTGGCTTGAAGGCTGTCAATCAATCTAACTTGACCAATGGGTTTTCTTTTCATGTATGGGGGGCTGAGGTGCGCTCCATTTCGGTACACTGGTACAAGTGGGGGGATGAAATCACCTTGTTGTAAAAGTCCCCCACGGGTGTGACGCCGCTGCACGTCCATGGGACCTCAGCAATGCGCGTCTTCTTACAGTTCACACGTAACAGCTACCGATCGGTGGTTGTTAACAGCCACGCATGCTAAAATCCTGTAGTGTGAACTCAGCTGTGATCACTAAGCGGTGATGGCTTCTGACTGTTGGAGGCGTTTCTCAATTTGAGCTCATTTGTCTGCTCCGAGGTGAGGCAGGAGTTGTTCATTAGCACACAGTCGCTTTGACAGAAACCCTACCTGTCTCACCCAGCAGAGAAAATTGTTTCCCATTACTAGCAGCAAAGAGAGTCAACTTTGTCGGCAAGTGTCTGTCATAGATGCCCAGGCTGAAGGGTCTTTGTCTCCACATCACTTGTCCATAACATAGCTGTGCTCAGCCTCAGAAACTTTGCACAAAGTTAGCTGGCTAGCTAGACTGCACAAGCTAAGCTGGGAAAACACAAATAACAATGGCACAATTAAAGAAACATACTAACAGCGGGCCACAGAAAAGAAACACAGCAGCCACCAACATAACCAAGCTAACTCCTATGCTTACAATATTTTTTACTTTCTTGAAAAAAACAAATGGTATAAATGACAAATAATGCTTATGTTAAAGTAGTATCCTGGAATATTAATGGTTGTGGGAATCCTGTGAAAAGGAAAATGGTACTTTTATATCTAAAACATAAACAAACTGTCATAGCATTTATTCAAGAATCTAAGGGATGAGGAAGCAAAACATTTTAAAAAGAGACTGTGTTGGGCAGGTTTATTATAGCTCCTTCTCAAGTAAGAAAAATGGAGTTTTTATTTTGGTGCATAAAACTTCTCAGTGTAAAAGAATTTTAAGGACACAAATGGTATAATTGTTTGTCTTGAAGCCATCATAAATGGTTTGGAACTAACATTATGCAACATCTATGCTCCCAACAAAGGAGATCCCTCTTACTTTCATGAGGTTAACAATATACTGGGGAATTCACAAGGACAAATAATTTTAGCAGGAGATTTCAATCAGGTCTTGGATGGGGTACTTGATAAAAGTAGATATTCAGGAACTTCAATGCCAAAGGATAGAGGCGCCATTCGAATGCTGATCGATCTGATTGATGTATGGCGATTGGTTAAACCGAGGAAATGAGAATACACATTCTACTCACACTGCCACAAATCTCACTCAACAATAGACTTTGTCTTGATCTCTCAAAGCCTAACTAATGCTGTCATTGATAGTAATATTAATGCTATTTCCCTATCAGATCATACACCTGTTGAACTTCAACAATCATATTGATAAAATTGAGAAATTGGAAGCAGAATCATGTGACATGGACAAAGATTTGGCCAAACATTACTCCGAAAGCTTATTTAAAAATATCTGCAAATGTAAATTTCAAATATATGACATTTTCAATAAAAAAAGCAGAACATGTTTTGTTTAGACTTGAGACAGCGTTCTATGAGTCAGGGGAGAAAACTGGCCGCCAGCTCAAAAGAACAACACTTTGCTTTCTTGTAACTTCTCTTTAAGGAATTCTGTGATGATCTGTATAGATCATCTGGTACTCCAAATAGACTAGCAGTGCAGGACTTTTTCACAAATATAAACCTCCCAACTTTATCTTTAGCAGGCAGATTTTCTTGATAAACCAGCTACTCAGGAAGAGTTGAAAAATGCTATTCATGCTATGAAAACGGGGAAATCACGTGGAACCGATGGGTTCCCATTAGAGTACTATAAAGAATATACAACCATCCCAACATCGCGGTCATGACAAATGGTTTAATTTCATCATTCTTTGATCTCTCTAGAGGAATGCAGCAGGGATGTCCCCTCTCACCTCTTCTATTTACAATTGCACTGGAACCTCTGGCAGTGGCCATAAGAGAAAACCCTGATATTAAAGGAGTAGATGGTGGTGGGAAAGAGCAAAAACTAATGCTGTATGCGGATGATATGACATTCTGACTAATGATCCTCAAAATTCTGTCACAAATTCTGTCACAAATTCTGTCACTAATGAAAACCATTGGTAAATACTCTTGAGTTATCAGGTTATAAAATCAACTGGACTAAGTCTGAGGTGATGCCAATATCTAAACACTGTCACCCTCAAGTAGTAACACAATACAATTTCAGATGGGTTGCAAAAGGCATGATATAGTTGCGCATCAAGTTCAGCCCAGATCTCAGCAAGATGGCAACTATGAACTTTGACCCACCAAAAAATCTAAACAAATCTATGAAAATGGGGGAAGTTAAATCTTAGCCTGTGGGGTAAAGTAAATGTTATTAAAATGGTAGTAGTCCCACAATTTAACTACATATCTATGATGTTGCCGCTTAACATACCTGATCACATTTTAAAGCAGTATGAGAATCTCATTAGAGACTTTCTCTGGGCAGGGAGGAAGCCCGGATATAAGATGAGTAAAATGTATGCACCCAAAGATAAAGGAGGGCTTGGCCTGCCTGATGTTAGACTGTATAGTCTGTCATTTGAAATGGCTAAGATTACCAACCATTGCAGAGGAATGGTGTCTGGCCTAGAGTGGGCCACTATAGAGAAGACACCATTTCACCATATGTGATATCCCAACATGGGAATGATACAGGGAATAAGATCAATCCAATTGTTAAGCACTCTTGTGAGGTCTGGGCTAAGGTTCACAAAATGCACAATCTTTCACTTTACAAACAGCCTTATGCCTCACTTTGGTTCAATCCAGAAGTACAACTAGGGAGGCAGAAAGTGTTTTGGAAGCGGTGGTTAGACAATGGCATACACAGAATAAGTGACCTTTATAAAGACAGAATAGTCATGTCATTCACTGAATTAGTCAATAAGTACAAACTGGAAGAAAAAGGGTATTTTTGGAAATACTTACAAATTAGACACCGTGTGATAAAAAAAGTTTAAGTCAGTTGAAGTAGGTAACCCGTGGAATATCTTAACAATTCATTTAACCATAAGGCGTCAACATTTTACAACAACTCAATTTACAGTAGTAGTAGTATGTGTGACAGTTTGAGAATAATCTGGCAGAGAGACCTTGACTGTGAAATTGACATGGAAACATGGAAACAGATCATGGCAAATAATGGTAAATATATCAAAGAAGCCAGAGGGAAATGTATTCAGTTTTACGCCGCTACTATTGGACACCAACTAGGCTTTTCAGGACAGGACTAATAAGGACCAATATATGTGTATGTATATGTATATATGAGATGGGCACCTTTTTGCATCTAATATGGGATTGCTCTTTGGTCAAACCATTTTGGAATGACATACTGGAATTTTTAGGGACATGGGCAGGAGTAACCCTGCCATTATCTCCAAGACTGTCTTTTGGGAGATAAAACAGAATCACCAAACCTGACAAAAAGTGCATATTCAGTTCTAATGTTTGGGATAGCCTCTGCTGCCAGAATTATATTAAGACACTGGAAATCACACAACAATGCAGGAGTGGAAACTTCTAATGAGTAAGACAGCATCCATCAGATTGTGTTGGCCAGGATAAGGGGCAAAGAACCTGGGACACTGGGGATTTGGGATTACTTTATGGTCCATCTGACTTCTAATTATTAGCCTCATGAGATTGTAATCAGATTTTCATACCATATTTGTTTATTTATTTGTTTAATCTCTCTATAAAAGCAAGAAATCTCTGTCTGTCTGTCTGTCTGTCTGTCTGTCTGTGTGTGTGTGTGTGTGCCTCAAATATCTCTGCACATCAGGATCAGACTGACCTGAGATTTTCAACATGGCTGCTGTGTGGTTTAAGGGTGTGCAACGTTGGCTTTGTTTGGATTACAAAGATACCGTTAATAAATTATTTCATAAATGCTTGACGAATTCCACTAGCATTGTCAACCATAGCCACCATAGCCACGTGTGCGCCAGAGCCAATCACTGCAGAGCCCACCCCCACGTCCCACCTTAAGAAACACATTTATACCTGCAGCGGCGCGAGCTGGACCGGGATTTTGCCGGCAGTTCGGTCCCGTTCTGTGCATCTAAACTGACTGTTGCGGATTAATGAGACTGAACGAGTCCGGACCGAGTCTGTTCCGGGCTGAAGAGATCCGGATACGCGAGGACAACAAACTGGAATTGGAATCTGTGGATGTTCGTGTGTAGCTAACGATAGCTGCTAACGTTAGCCCACGCCCTACCTCCTGAGTTGACGGACGTGCCCAAAAACGGACTTACGATAAATAATGTCCGGCACGCTTTTTCACAAACATTACCGTCACGTTTGCTGCGCGTTTGGTGCAGGAAGAAACGGTAAAAAAACAGACTTTTGTCACGAAAGTGTCCACAAGCAGGAAGTGTTTGCAAGCAACAAAACACGTTCCTATTGGTGGAAAACGGCACCACAACAACCAATCATCAAAATTATATGGCAAACCACATGATTTGGTTGCTGAGGGACAGGGGGAAGTTGTGGGAGAGACGGCAGCGAAAAAGTGACAGCAGCAGTGACGTGAAAGAGACAGTGAGAGTTGAGAGATTTGTGACATATAGCGTGTTTGGAGTGTATAGTTAGTGTATAGTGTAGTCGTTTTTTTTGTTTTGTGAGTCCAAACAATGAGGAGACTGCTGAATGTGGAGCAGGCAGGAAGACGCTGAGGGAGACCTGAGCCTGATTTAAATGTAAATAGTTACATATAACTTCGTAAATTTCACAACTTTAGCAAACAACAATTTATATTTGCATTATAAGTAATAAAAATGGTTCGTTAAACATATTTGTGGTTTTCACAGTAAAAATCTAACTTTATCCTACTCGGATTTTATGTTTTTTTGTGATTTTAGGTCCATTGTGTTAATACAGTATGTCAAAATGAAAAAATAACTGTACAGTCACACATGTGAGGTTGTGATGAAAATAATGACACCAAAAAAGGAAAGGTAATGATAAAATCAAAAATAGTCAAAAAACAATCATAGTCAAAACCAATTATATCCCTGACGTCTCACCTTCAAACACAGCCTCATTTGGCCATCCATGAAAAAGCTACATAACCTCCCACTTTTCTATAGGAATACATACTTCCTACTAGTTATTATAATTAACTGTTTCTACTGTACTTTTTGTTTGCTGGTACATTTTTCAATGTTCACATTTCCTGTGACCAGGATAACCCATGCTTTAACTGAAATGTCATTTTACTATCTGACCTCCTGTTCTTATTAGGCTTCTTATTTAATTTCTGTTTGTCATATTTACAAATAAAAATTTGAATTACAAAAGAAAATTATGATGCCCTAATTTGTACTATGGCAGATAATCTATGATGCATTTTGTGCAGAATACATAGTTGCACTTGTGTGTCACATTTCGTGTCAATCAGGTTTAGTTCGCGAGGGGCGTGGCCTTTCAAAAATGGAGTGGGGCCTTTATTACAGCTGCCATCTAGGTCTCATATTAAAGCACATAACTTCCAGTTATTGTTACACCTTTCTAGGTCATCCCAGCTCAGGACAATTTGAGCCACGGCATAATAATAATAATAATAATAATAATAACAATAATAACCATAATAATAAACTGAGTCACTACAGGGTTCTGTCCTTAAGGGGCTTGAGCCTGAATTCATTCGGCTACGCACTCAATAATAAATAGGCCTAGTCATTTTGTTGCTCTGCACACGTGCATAAGAACAACCTGCATAAAACTGCAACAGAAACTGTTTGCTGGTTTTTCAGTAGAATAACCAGCAAACAGGCACCGCTGTCATCATTTTCCTTTGGAGCACATTTACAGAGTTGACAGCATTTTTTCCCCTATGTTCAATGACATGAACACCACAGATTAAATAAATAACAAACTACTAAACTAAACAGGGCGTGGGTTGATTGAACCATTTAATGTTATATAATAAAAACATATATCGTAATATTTTACCGTTGTCTTTATTTGAAATGCTGTCATAGTTAAACCACAGCACACAGATGACAGCGACTAGAAGCCGCAGTAGAGTGCGTATGGTCGCATGGCTCGGCTGAATCGTGCCATACCGAGTCAGTAGAGAAGGGCCGCTAACAGGCTTTATACCTCAGGCTTCACACACACCGCACACACACCAGAATAGCAGCGATGTAGCTGCTAATAAGCTTTCCACTCATTTGAAGCTGTATGAAAGATAACGTCCCATATAAAAGATGGCTGTTAGAGGGAAGGACAGGCCAGGTCCATCTTGGCCGCTGATCGATGTGAGGCCAGCACAGCCTCAAGAAACAAAACCGTCGAACACGGTATTCGCATGACTGTACAAGCCTTCGGAAATTCAACGCACTGATCATTTTAAAACAACGACTCGCTTCACATGGTCAGGATCAAGTCATGGGTGAATATGACAGCCGCCTGTGAGGATGGAAGAAGCTTATCGTCGCTGTTTAATCCTCATCATATATCTCTCGGTATCATAACCGATGACGAAACTGACTGGATTAAAACATCACAAAATACAAACTTGTTTGATTGCGGAGAATCCGATGTTCAACCTCCCCGTTATATCGTCTCCAGCCTCCGGCTCGTCTCACGCCTGTGTTCCGTCAACAGCAGCCAAAGGGATAGCCTACTTCCGGTCTACTGTCCACCGAACAGCGATGACACATTCTTTAGTATTTTTCTGTGGTTATATCAAATATGATACTAATAATAATACCAATACTACTACTACTTAAAATATAATAATAATAATAATAATAATAATAATAATAATTAATTAGTAATAATAAGAAGAAGAATACAGGCTACAAAGCCTGAATTAGTAACAATAATAAGAATAAGAATACATTAATAAGGAGAAGGAGAAGAATGTTGGACCAAATCCATGTGTGTTGAAATATAAATGTCATTTTAGTGAACTGACAAGCAAAAAAATACCACTCCTATACCTGGAACTCCTTTGAGCTCCTTTATACGCAACACACTTCTATTAATCCACTTAGAAAGCACTTAAAGGGATAGTTCAGGTTTTTTGATGTGGGGTTGTATGACGTGTGTAAAGCAGTGCATAATAGTAACTATTAATGGTAAGGGCAGCAAGACGTATCTTCAATGGAGTCACCTATAAATGATATATCGGTTTTAGTATGCGCTATATATTTAAACCTTTTTGCCGCTGTACACTGTTTAGCCAAAGGAAATATAGCGTTCACTTAAACCAGTATATATTTTAGGTGGGCCTTCTTTTAGGTGGCTAAAATATGTCTTCCTGCTGGTATCATTTACAGCAGCCCTGCTGCTTCCCTGCCGGTGTTTATAACACTGCTGCTCCACACAGAGGGAGAGCACCACCTGATAACTACCTCATACAAACACACACCAAAAGACTAGAGCTATCCCTTTAAACCAATATAACAGATTATTTAGTCTTGATATTGTGCTCATACACTGCATATTCCAACATTTCCACAGACAGACACACAGCAACTCTTATGTAGGTAGTTCTACTGTTTGGCCAGTAGGGGCCCACACCTACTTTTTGCCTCTTACACATTAACTGGACCCTGCTCATCACAAAGCCTGAAATCTCAATTGGTTAAACGCTGAGGGTGTTCCCTACTACATACTACTACAATAAACCTACAGAAGGCACACTAATAAAGGTTTTTCTGCCATTTGTTGGATTGATTTCAGCTTTATTGGACAGTACAGTATATAGTTTATACATCCATGTTTTATTAAGGTTCAAGGTTAATTCATAAATAATTTTACAGACCAGGCTGCAAAATGAAATTTAAGCTCCTTTATGCTACACAGGAGAATCAAAACCAAACGATCTTATGGTGTGGACAGTTTAGGATGAGTTCAGGTTTCTGTCTGAAGAATGAAGCTGCTCTGTAGTCTGGTGGTATGGCAGCAAATTCTTCTGTATCTTTTGCTAGATGGCAGCAGGGTGAACAGACTGTGTGGCTGGGCGTTGTCTTGCTCTGGCTCTGTGTAGACGCCTCAATTATCCAATATCACTGTTGCTCACTATGCGAGTACCAATGATGTAATAGTGTATTATCTATGCTAAATAGAGGACCATCTATGTTACGATAATGAAAGACTGTTACATTAATCATTAACGCTTCTTTAAGTGTTGTCGTGGTTTTAGCTAACTTCCTGTCTGTTTTGCAGCTAACAATGCCCTCCTTCCTCTCTACGTCACCACACTTGCATGACTCCTTTTCTTTTTCCTGAGGTAGCTCTCTTTGCCTCTTTCTTTCATTCATGCATGTTTCATTGCTCTGGCTGTTTGATAGTCTAAGCAATCACCGGGTACACTGGAATTGGTAGCTTTCCCTGTTTCACCATCGCTGGTGTAAGTAGCAGAACAGGAGGGCCCTGCTCTCTCTTTATGAAGTTCTCTTTCCTGATTTGATAAAGGAAGCAGTGATACGACAATTTTTTTTTCTTCTGTTTTTACTCCATGAGCAGGGGGAGAAGAGATGTGGGTTGATGACCAAACACTCTATAACACTTATTTTAATAAATATAAATCACTCACAGCAGTACAGCAGTTTACAGGTATTGCTAGTACTGCTGTATGTGTGACTCCTGAAGAATCTGCATGTAATCTGATAAATTGCCTCCAGTGATGTCAATCAGTGGCTAAATTGAATTGTGGGTAATGTAGGCTCCAGGTTTTGAAAAGCAGTCCACAGTTCTGCACTGCACTCATTAGACAGTATAAAAATAAATGATCAAAGTGGAGGCAGCAGA
This sequence comes from Spondyliosoma cantharus, assembly GCA_900302685.1. Lineage (NCBI taxonomy): Eukaryota > Metazoa > Chordata > Actinopteri > Spariformes > Sparidae > Spondyliosoma > Spondyliosoma cantharus. The sequence continues at coordinate 21,838 of OMLP01023327.1, read as the reverse complement.
ACCAGAGATCTCATCTTTTTAATTCCACACATTCTCCTTCCTATTCTAAACCTAGCAAATACATTACCCACAATGCAACTGAGCCACAGAGGGACATTACTGGAAGCGATTGATCAGATTACATGCTGTTGCCTCTGAACACACTTTTCATGTGAAAAATTGGTGTAGTCACCATTTAACAGCCGTTTCTGCCTGGTAATTGAATGCAACTTAGATGTATGTAGCAACACTTAATCTGCCCCTTTGTGCTTTTGTTCTGATTGTGACAGAGGACACATCACACTGCCAGCAGGGCCAAAAGATGACATCACTCTTTATTTTTGTGATCCCATTAATACAATCATTCAGATGCCTTAACTCAATAGTAAACATTTTTCACATCTCTTCATACAGCAGTTAAAATTAATGTTTAATTTTCAAGGTTCAAATATTAACAACATTTTGTTTTCTGTCTTCATGGAGGAAACAAAAAACTGACAATGTGTTTAAATGAGTTTCATAAATATTCCCTGATGATGCCCAGTAGAGCCCAAGGCACTAAAACATCATAAGAGCAAAGCTTCAACATAGAACATTATAAACATCATATAATTCTGAGAAACCCAGTCTCAGAAGTTTAAGTGTTTGTGTACTGTAAAAATGAAACATAAAAACTAACTGGACATCATTACAACAATCTGAACGGTAATCAACAATTTGAATGAACTGTGAAATCAAATCAGAAAATTTGTGATTACAAACATGTTTAATGCAATCTATTTAAACTCCTGTTGAACATCCATGGATATTCAAACATACTGTTTTATAATAACACAAGTACCAATGTGAACACACAGAGTAAATCCTGAATGAGAGCTTGTTTTTAAAACAGACAAGAAACAGGAGAATAAAATAGTTCAACTTTGGCTTTCAAAGAAATCAGTCAATCTTCCATTGCCGGGCCATCTCCCCTTAACTGGTAGTGCAGTGTTGTAGTGCTGTTTAAGGCAAAGTAGAAATAATACATGCAATATCTTGAAGATCCATTCCCTACCCGATAGAAAAGCACGAGTGTTGTGCAGGGAAGTGATGTGCTGCTACCTCTTATTGAACTTGACTCTCAGAGTTTCTCTCCCACAACATTAGTAGCTGGTTGCCTGCTTGGGGCTCTAACTCCTGTGAGACAAAAACAGAAAGAGATAGGGGAAAAAAATTAAATACAGTAAGTCTGAATGAGGCATATGACATCAAATCAAACCTCACGGCAGAATGCGCACACCTGCAAGCAAACTGACCCAGGCATCTGAACATTTTGGAGGCAAGGTGAATTGGCAACACAGATGGTGAGGTGGAGTATTGTAGCCGGATTGTAGAAATTACATGAATTTTAGGTCTAACAATTCTTCTTACACATTTGATTTCACTTCATATTATGCATTCTTGTAGGGCCACTTTTTCATTAACATTCAAAACCAGCAGAATTATTTGTGCTTGTGATGACTATCCCACAAGTACCTTTCAAGTGTAAAAGATATATCAACACAAATTCAGCTCGATATTTCATCAGCGCTGTCTAAACATCAATTTGCTGTGCGGCTGTAGATATTCAAGATAGCATCAAATAGCATCAAATAGCATCAAAGCGTGGTGGCTGCCTCATACACTCTGCCTCTCCAGTCAGACATCTTCACCACCTGTATATATACAATAGAGAAAATATCAAAGCCTAGAAATTTAGTCAACGACAACTCTATCACGCAATTGTTAAACTCCATATCCTCACTGTGGGGAGGCCAAGTTCACTGTTACAGAACTTCAATAAATGAAGTGTTCACATATCATACTTTCAAATGATATTCCAGGGTGGGGGATACCACTAACTATCCCATTCACACTGGTGGGTGTGAAGCAGTCATTCTGATTGCTGTAAACATATAAACACAACAGGGAGATAAGTGTGTGCTACATGATGGATGCATGGAGTTTCACTGTCCTCGCACTGCTAGAGGACAACGAAAGAATTCACAAGTGGTTATGAAGATTCTCAGTCATCCAGGTCATGGTATTTCTAAGTGCTGTATCGTAGGCAACTGGACGTGTTTCAGTTTCTTGAAGACGTTTTACATCTCATCCAAGAGGTTTCTTCATTTCTAACTAACTGGAGGAATGTTGCAGGCATTTAAACTCTGTGTGAGTGTGTTCTTACAGAGTCGTTAAGGACACGTCTGGGTCATTGACCCAACTGTTCACCTACCTACAATGCTGTACTGAGTTCTCTCCCCAGACAGCTTAACAACCATTCACACCTGGACTCACCTAGCCTTAGCAACCCGCATGAAGGCCGGTTGGTTCACTCAAAAGAATTGTCGATCGGCAGGCTCATCTCCATGCATTAACATTCATAAAGTGCTTTGCTTTGATAAAGGGCTGATCCATGTGCCAACCTTTCCAAGTTGATTTGGGATTTATAAAGGGACCCCAAATCATGAATCTGACTGAGAGAATGCTAAGAGTGTGCAAAGTTGTCATCAAAGCAAAAGATGGCTACTTTGAAGAATCTGGTTTGTTAAACACTTTTTTGTTTACTGCCTTATTCCAAATGTGTTCCTTCACAGTTTTGATGTCTTCAGTATTGATCTTCAATGTACAAAATAATACAAATCAAGGAAAACCATTGAATGAGTAGGTGTGTCCAAACTTTTGACTGGTACTGTATATATAATGTGTTACCTCATCAACATCAACTTCATTGATTTTTTAAAAATATATTCTCTCACCTGTCCGTCCCTGCTGATTTGGACCTTCTTGTTGTCATTCCATGGGTTGAGGATGTGTTGGGTGCAGTGAAAAGGAAGACTCTCCTTGTGGATCCACTTCACACTGAAAACCCCTCCTAGTCCCATGAAGTCCCAGTCCTGGCAGCTCTCCCGGCTGATGACTGATGCCATTCGAGCGTAGCCCTAAGACAAAGACAAAACATTCCAGTTTTGTCCATTCTTTCAAAAGTCCTTACTTATATTCGATGTTTACAGTGAGGTTACATTTCTGGCAAATGTTACATAATTTAAACACATGCACTTTTTTCCCCTCTGTTAGACTGTTACCTGGAAGTGCCCAGATCCCTGAACAGAAAAGATGAGGATGATGAGGTTGTTCTCCAGTAGGGCTTTGGTGAGTTTTGCCTCATTGCTTGGTGTGGTGGACCAGATACCTTTCTGCTGAGAAATTTCAATGTTCCTGATGTTGCTGCTCTTCATGATGAAGTACTGCACTGACGAAGAGGCCACATGAGACACTGGCTTTGAGATCTGCTGGGAACAAAAGGATAAATTGACACAAAGAAAAACTAATAGGGATGACCTGCACCTCCCACCTACTTAAAATCAGTTCACACAAATTGATTTTAGCCTCCATCTCCCACTTGCCAATGGTTTTTAGAGATTGTTGAAAAAGTCCCAGGATCAGAGGTATTGGAGCGTGCTCCCGGGAGTGATGCTTGCCATGACACAGTTCAATGACGCAATCAAGCGCTTGCTCAGGCATACTGGATTTCAAGTAGGCTAAAAATCTGGTTGAGTCACCGACAGGTCGGGGAACTACAGCCAATGACAGCAGACACTCCTCTCCTGTCTCCTCGGCTGCCATCAGCAGTAGCTCTCTGAAGCCAGTCTCATCAAGCATCTATGTGTATGGCGTGGGCACAATAATAGGCTTTAGTTTCTATTAGAATACACACACACACACACACATACACACACACACACAAGATGTACAGTTTATGTAACCGTGTCAGCCTTGCTGAACCACAATACGAGCAGGCAGTTTCATGTTTTCAGTGCTGAAATAATCCTTGCTGCCCTTGCATCCTGCTAGTCCATCCTCTCATTCACATTCTTTTCCATTTCTTCCTTGCTTTTTTTGCTGTGAATCAGCGCACAAACAATCTGGACCGTTTGGATTGTGTCCTTCCTTTGTCATGTCTTGGTTTAGTGATCTTGTAATGTGTGACCCCCTGTCACAGTTCGGTCAGGTAGTGTGCAAAGCACAACGTCTGAAAGACTGATTACAAGGCCAATGCCTTACTTCCCTTTTTTAATGCCTAACCTTTTTACTTTTTAGTTATATTTTTATACTCTGTTTATTTTATATTTCAGTTTCTCCAGTGTAGCTTGGTACTTCCCACTGGATCTTGCAGTACATCTATAGTGATAAAATGTATTCAAATGAGTATTCAGCACAACCTCATCAAAAGCTCTTGGCCCTGGCCTCAGAGACCCAAACTAACATCTACCTCTGCTGATTAAGTCAGAAATTACCACAGGACAGCTGCCCACAAACTGATGACAAAGTGGTTAATGAACTGGTGAATTCAGGACTGTTCGCAGATGATCTTTGTTTTGTTTTAACAAACTACTGCATGTAGTTTAGGAAGATACTAAATCTGACAAGGTAAATGAGCATTGGGGAGTACTGCTGCAAGAAAAAAACTTGTACAAAGCCTCGAGTGTCTATAGAGGGAGCTGCATGACTACAAAATTAAAATGGAAATTACAACCCCAGTTTAAAAGGGGGACAGTATTAAACAAATAAACCAGAAGGCAATCATTTGCTTGAATTTGCATATTTTTTGTAAATAGCTGTTCATTCTGAATTTGATGGCAGCAACATGTTTAAAACAAGTTGGGACAGGGCAACAAAAGACTGAAAGTTGTGGAATACTCCAAAAACAGCTGTTCGGAACATTCCACAGCTAAACAGGTTGATTGGTAACAGGTTATAATATCATGATTAGGTATAAAAGGGGCACCTACGAGAGGCTAAGATGTTCAGAAGCAAGGATGGGATGACATTCGCAACTGTGTCAAACCAATGATTGTATAAAGGACACTACTAAATGTGCTCAGGAATACATCAGAAAACAGTTTGCAAATGACTGAAAAATGATAAAATGTAGGTACAGCAAAAATATTCTGATTTATAAAATCTTTTGTATGCCCACAAGTGCGCAGTTTCCTCATATTAATCCCAAATCAATTTGGAATTGATTGCACCACATGAATGTTAAAGCATGGAAATGAGCCTGCTGACTAGTGATTCTTTATAGTGAATAAGGGTCCCAACTGAGACGATGACAAAAATGTTTTGTTTTTTTCTGGCACGGAAAAAGAAGGTGTTTGTGGGTGAGAGACGGTAAAAAAAACACATGTTAATTCTCCCATTCATGTTCTCTGGCAGTGTGAGGAGAGTAAAAGTCTGTGCATGCAGCATTACGAACATAATTCAATTATTCAAGTTCTAATTCAGTGACATGGCCTGCATTTTTATTGACTCATAATGAGGATATGGAGGGTAAGAACTGTGCGAGAGCTGTAACAGCCTTTATTTCCAATTAACATTTGGTATTAAATGGGAGATACATCACAACACGTAGAATAATGCCTCTAACATTTATTTTCTACAATCTGGTTTCAATTGTCTGAATTTATGCTTAGAAAGTGATGTACTCACATGTCAAGCTCTTTTTCATATTTACATGTTTTTTTTTATTTTGTTTTGGGTCTTTCTATGGCTTTATCGATAGGACAGCTTCACAGATGACAGGAAATGGGATGAAGGGGGTGACACGCAGCAAAGTGCCCCAGGCCAGGAGTCAAACCCAGGGCCGTTGCAGCAAGAACAAAGCCTCTGTACATGGGACACCTGTTCTACCAACTGAACAAATGGGCGCCCTGTATTTACATGTTTGTAAGCGTGTAAATGATTCATACTTTTTAGAATCAGTCCAGTTGACCACCTCAGCTGGTAGCTGCAACAAAGCTACAATGGCTGCAGCACAATCCTTTTGGCCAATAGTCACAGTAACATCTACTAAAAGTGCTTGTTTTTGTCACCAACAGGCTGAGGTTGTTATTCTATGTGCCTGACGATATTACAGAAACAATTCCTAAAGAGAGAGATCTTTTTGTTAAATAGTAAGATCATGTTTAATACCAGAAACACAACTTTAGTTAAAGGAGAAATCTTTCACTCAATCCTACAAAGAGGTTAGTTGTTAAAGTTTTTAGTTCTGGATTGTAAAAAGCAGTTAAATATTCAGTCATGACTTTGGAAATAAATTATTGCTGGCACTTCCTCTAAGTAACCTCCAAACTCCTCTCTCCTGACTCATTTCAGAGCGAGACTTCTCTGAACGAGGCCAACAAAGATGATCGTATTCATGATGATGATGGTAATATGGAAGACCCTGGCTGACAGTATACCCTTCTCATAACATGTTCCCCCAATTTAATTTAATCAAAAACACACTGCAACCTTTTTCACCATGATTGTTGATCAAAAATGGATGCATCAGTATACTTATTATACCCAAAGGGGCTTTAAAATGTCAACAAAAATAATCAGGAGTATCATCAATGCTTGGAGGACAGGGATTACCTTTCCTGAGGAGGAGGGACCAGGGCTTTCAGAGGGATTGTCCGAAGTCACAGAGCAGGAAAAGTCACTGTAGAAGTGAGGCTCATCAGAGAGCTGATTTATGGGCAGTGAGGCCTCATCTTTGCTATGGGGTTTCATCTGAAGCCGACCTGAGGCTGCTGGTGTCCTACAAGCTCTGAGGAGAAGTGGTGAAATGGTGCAGTAATAAGGATGTGTAGTGAATCCAACTTGACTTATTATTCTAAATTCTCAAACCTGGCATTCATATGAAACAGAGACATGCCTATATTTCTGATTCCTCCTATTTCAGATCTTAGGATGAGACCTGAAAATAGGAAGACAACTTGCTACAATATGATGAAATATACCGGTCTAAATTTGCTTTTGATTCAAACAGCACATCCTCCATGTCTCTATCTGTTGCCTTGATAAAATTAGCTTAACATAAAATTCTTAAGCACACACTCCCTCAGTGAAATAACAGTCAAATGGTAAAGGGACTGGCATTTACAAACCCCAATTCCAGTGAAGTTGGAATGTTGTGTAAAACGTAAATAAAAACAGAATACAATGACTTGCAAATGATCCTTTCAACTTTTATTCAATTGACTACACTACAGAGACAAGATATTTAATGTTCAAACTGATAAACTTTATTTTTTTTGCAAATATTCACTCATTTTGTATTTGATGCCTGCAACACGTTCCAAAAAAGCTGGAACAGGGGCATGTTTAGCGCTGTGTTCTTTGATCACCTTTCCTTTAAACAACACTCAATAAGCATTTGGGAACTGAGGACACTAATTGTTGAAGCTTTGGAGGTGGAATTCTTTCCCATTCTTGCTTCATGTACGACTTCAGTTGCTCAACAGTCCGTGGTCTCCGTTGTGGGATGCAGGCAGGCCAGTCTAGTACCCGCACTCTTTTACTACGAAGCTACGCTGTTGTAACACATTCAGTATGTGGCTTGGCATTGTCTTGCTGAAATACGCAGGGACGTCCCTGAAAAAGACAATGCTTGGATGGCAGCATATGTTGTTCCAAAACCTTTATGTACCTTTCAGCATTTATGGTGCCTTCACAGATGTACAAGTTACCCATGATGCCATGGGAACCAACACACTCCCATACCATCACAAATGCTGGCTTTTGAACTTTGCACTGATAACAATCTGGATGGTCCTTTTCCTCTTTGGCCCAGAGGACACGATGTCCATGATTTCCAAAAACAATTTAAAATGTGGACTCGTCAGACCACAGCACACTTTTCCACCGTTCGTCAGTCCATCTCCGATGAGCTCGGGCCCAGAGTAGCCGGCGGCAATTCTGGGTGTTGTTGACATAGGGCTTTCACTTTGCATGGCAGAGTTTTAACTTGCATTTGTAGATGTAGCGACGAACTGTGTTAACTGACAATGGTTTTCCGAAGTGTTCCTGAGCCCACGTGGCAATATCCTTTACAGAATGATGACGGTTTTTAATGCTATGCCGCCTGAGGGATCGAAGGTCACGGGCATTAAATGTTGGTTTTTGGCCACGTACGTGCAGAGATTTCTCCAGATTCTCTGAATCTTTTGATGATATTATGGACTGTAGATGATAAAATCCCTACATTTCTTGCAATTTTACGTTGAGAAACGTTTTTTCTTAAACTGTAAGACTATTTGCTCAAGTAGTTGTTGACAAAGTGGTGAACCTTGCCCCATCCTTGCTTGTACACTCACCTGTTTCCAATTAACCTGTTCCAAACAGGTGTTTTTTGAGCATTCCTCAATTTTCCCAGTCGTTTGTGGCTGGAACGTGTTGCAGGCATCAAATTCAAAATGAGTGAATATTTGCAAAAACAATAAAATTTAACAGTTTGAATATTGAATAGGTTGTCTTTGTAGTGTAATTCAACTGAATACAAGTTGAAAAGTATTTGCAAATCATTGTATTCTGTTTTATTTACGTTTTACACAATGTCCCAACTTCAATGGAATTGGGGTTTGTATTTAGCACCTTTCAAGTCTACCGACTACTCAAAGCCCTTTACACACATCCATTCACTGTATGCAGAGGCTGCGATGCAAGGTGCAGAAATGCTACTCAGGAGTGATACAGATACAGTGATTTCTAACCAAAATGTCCAGCAATATTTCTATGCTCAGCTATTCACAAACACTCACATACAGATGGAACAGCTTTCTGAAGCAGTTTAGGTTTCCTTTTAAAACTAGAATCTAGAGGAAAGAGTGGATATTTGTTCTTTTTTGTCCTTTGACAGGGATCATTACTGAGCTGACAGGCAGGCCAGTCAAGAAGTGAAACACCACCATAAATCACATTGCAAGGTAAATGTTTCTATGTTTTAGACTGCTTGGTACCTGTCATTCGTTGTGTTTGTGGGTAGTTGAGGGCTGTTCTTGGAGTTCTTCACAGAATCATGAGGTCCCTCCTCTGATGACATGGGCCGGGGCCGCTGGCCAATCCCTGTGGGCTGCTGCAGGCCTGCTGCTTGCTCCTCCGCTGTGAGCACCTGAGGGAGATCAGATTGAAATTGGCTCACAATTTTCAACATTGCTTATAATAGCAGCAGAGATTTAAAGAGTTTTCATTGGGGTACAATAGTAAAGGTATTGTATGAGTTTGGGTCACTATTCAGATTCATAACTGATGTAGACTTTAACTGCACCTTTTAGATTACTATGAATTTGGAATGTTGCCGAATATTTCAATTTGTCAATAAATTATTTTAAATATACCTGTCGTTCTTGTCTTACATACAATTTTCACTCTTTTAAACAGATGTAATACAACTGTTGAAATATTGTATTTGAGTTATTAGCATTACTCAATTAAGTAAATTTAAGATTTGTGACCTGACACTAGTTGCACTTATGTCAAGATTCTCTTAAATTAATGGAAACGAATTAAAAAGAAAGAAAACATTCTTGTTTTTTAACATCATTAACATCCACAAAAGAAATGTGTGCCTAAGAATTACAAACACACACACAGCAACAATAGTCTGAAAAACAATGCACATAAAAATGTGTTTCAACAGTGCTGATTGTGAAGGTGGTGGAAGTGAAGAAGTAGAGAAGAAAATATGTCAAAAGCTGCTTGGTTTACATTCCTCCTATGAAGCAAGTGAAACTTAGAAGAAGAAGAAGGAAGAAGAAGAAGAGGAAAATGAAGAGGATGAGGAGATATAACATACAGAAACCAGAGTGCGAATGACAGCCTCATCTTGCTGAGACCATGGCTTGGAAGGGCAGCGGATTCTCTTGATAAACAAACTTTGCCACTTCTGCCTCAGTTCAAACACCAGCCCTGCAGTCTGACAACAAATAATCATGAGATGAAACTGCACATAAGTAAGAAAACATTAGGTATTAAATATGAAGCAGGATAGAAACAATAGTGACAACACATCAGTATTGACTCAAGAATTTATATTTGTATTTACTCATAAAAAGGAATTCCTCTCGTGTGTGGCAGTTAATCCAACAATTCTTTTTCTGATCGGTCGATTAATCTAATGATATATTCATTGATTATTTTTAAAGATTATTTTTTTATTACACAATTAGTAGAACCATTAATATTAACACATCTATGTCAAGAAGTTGTCTTATTAATATATCAATATTTTATTTTATCTAAACATCATCACCTAATTTCCACCTCACTGCTGAATGTTTATAACAACAGCTCCTCTGTGTCAGATCCAAAAAATCCTGGGCCTGTAATTAAAACGTAGTGTGACGTATAGACTCATTTAATCACTGCATGTCATAAAAATCCTTTCCCTGAACTTGAGAATCGGTATTTAATATACAGTTAAAATCATCACTGGCCAATTATTTTTTTTTCAGTGTAGGACAGGGAAAATAAGTGAAACCATTTACAGACTATACCAACTGTCTGCCTCTGTTTTTTGTCCTGCGTGTGATCATCTCAGACAGTTTCACTGAGAGGGGGGCATAACTTTGTCCCGCTCAGCCAGGCAAATCCCTAAAGCCCCACCCACTGTGATTTAATGGTGTTAATATCAAACAAAAACCCCTGCACTGCAAACTGGGTAGCTCACTGTTAACTTGTTTATTAAAATTGTATTAAACAGCACACCGCAGCATTCAATATGTTAGACAAACTCTATGGTAAAGATAACGACTCAGTCTGTTATACCTCAAAACTTCTCGTTCCCAATTGTGTCTCATATTGTATTACAGCAGATTGAGGACCCCAATTAATTGCTAAGCACACGATAAACTGAGGCAAAAGACTGAAAATAATGCCCACTTTCCTATTTATCTAATCGTTATCAATTTTGAATTGAGATGGTTTTTCAAATCAAAAATCGATTCTGACTGGGATTGGACAAACAAAAATCTAAATCGATTTGTATAATGAGGTTGCCAACAGCCCTATTATTAATATTTATAATAATTATTCAAATGATGAAAATTCACAAGAAATGTATAAACAAGATTTAAAAGGCTGAAGGGTGAGCAATGTTTCCTCACTTCTCTTTCCATTTGGAAAATGAGCCAGTCATCTATCTTCAACCCAGCAAGGTCCTCTGTCTCACTGTCACTGATGTCATCTTGTGGACTATCTGCAGGGAAAATCATAGAGACAAAAGATTGAATCTGCACAGGGAGGCTTCTAAATCAATTTCTGTCATAAAACAATGTCTACATTCCTCCAGAAGCAATCTCAAAAAAATGCATTACAGGAATTGCATGATGTCGCAGCAAATTGACTCAACAACCAGATAGAATTTAGCTTATAAATGGTGATTTTAATCAAACAGACCTCAGAAGAGATTAACCTAAATCAAAGACTCAGCTGTGAAGTCAACTCTGCCTCCAGAGGACGTGAGAAAAAACATGCTGAGAGTGAATATAAAGGTTGCTGGTCCAAATAATATACCTAGTCATGTACTAAAAACATGTGATGATCGGCTAGCTGATGTTATTTCTGATATTTTTAACATCTCACTCTGCTGTGTCTAGTCTACGTAACTACCGCCATGTGGCTCTCACCCCCATCCGGATGAAGTGCTTTGAGAAACTGGTTCTCTAGCACATCAAAGACAACATCCCTGCCAGCCTGGATCCTCACCAGTATGTTTCAGAACCAACAGATCCACAAAGGATGACATATCTACTGCCCTTCACACACCTAGAGCATAAGATCAGCTACATCAGAATGCTGTTTGTTTATTTCAGCTCAGCATTCAACACAATCTGACTTATAAAGCTGATTGGAAAACTTAACACTCTGGCCTTTAGTACACTATGCAATTGGATATTGACTTTCTCACAAGCAGACCCCAGAAAGTATGGATTGGCAGTCACAACTTCTCAACATTAGTGCCCAACACCGGAGCCCCCCTAGGGCTGTGTGTTTAGCCCCCTCCTGTGTTCACACTGTTTTCCCAAGACTGTACTTCAGGAAATCAAGAGAACTAAGTATGCGGATGACACCAGTATCATTGGCCGCATAAAATTAACGATGAGAGTTGAATTGTTAGACTAGTGGTGAGTATCAGCGGGAATCATACTGAATTCCTGGCTGTTTGGCCAGTAGTCAGAATATCTTGCTGTGGACAAGAATTTGGGGCGAACAGATCAAGAGTATATCACCTAGTTAGTCCATACTGTTATCGCCATGTTGCTAGCTTCGTAAAAACATGCATCGTACACATACTATCTTATATGACTAACTTGGCTCACGTAATTATTTTCGTGAAAAACAAACTGGAATTTGGCAAACCTCTGCAGTTTTTTTTTTTTTTTTACTTGTTTACCAGTAGCTTTCTGTACAGCAGGTTCCTGTAGGGCAGAGCTGGGTAGCTTAGCACAACCTCCGAATATGGCTACAGTGATGGGTGTCACCATGGAGCAACAGCGGACACTGGCCATCCTGTGGCCTCGGCTCATCTCATCATAGATCAACCAGTCTGTAGGATAGGCGTGGGCCAATTTGGCTTTGCTGCTCTAAACAACAAAAACACAGACATTCATAAATAAGGAAAGTATCTATTACGTTGAAAAAATGATCATCCTGGACAAAATTTATATCAGGCTAAACACTCAACACTTCTTCCATCTGTATCACATTAAACACCTCATCAGAAGAAACTCTGTGTCTTCCTGGAAGTTTTTTTTATGCGAGGCAACTGCAACAGTTTGCGCAGTTTTTGTGGTGTGTCATTGCTCTACAGGGGGGACCACTGAGATCAGGGAGTGCAGTTGTCATGTGAGGGTGTACTTAGTCTAACAGTTTTTGTATTGGTGGTGTGTGTCAGGTGGTATCCTGGACATTCTCAGCAGAACATTTAATTGTAAGGAGATGATCAATGTTATTCACATCACCTGGCAGTGCTTTTAATGTCATAGTTGTGATCTGATTGCAGGACATCACAGCTGATATTTTGAATTAAATCAAGCTTTGCTTGAAAGCAGAATTTCTCAGCAAGAGGAAAGCAGGCGATATTATCAATGATTGAGAAAACAAATGTAATTGCTTCCAGAAGTGATCATCAGAAGAAGCAAACACCAAACAAGTGTAGAGTTGATTACTTATGTATTTCTACATGTAGGATGTGAACAACCATACTGTTATGTACAGTTAAATAGCAAAATTTAAGAAACAAATGTGCTGAATTTGATATATTTATGTCACTAAATTCTATAAAGAAAATGATTTTAGAGCCAAGTCTGCAAAGCAAAGACAAAATTACATATGAACAAAGTTATCTTTTTTCCTACCTCCGTAAACTTGGACTGGCTCAGGACAGATGTGGGGTGAAAGTGGACTTTCTTCTCCCTGTTACTGGAAAGCAGGGAGGTCTCCTGATTGACATTGACCAGGTTTGGATACATGCCTGCCACCAGGGCTGCCTTCACCACAGCCCAGTTCTCAGAGTTCAGATTGACATCGCGGATATCACTGCCCCCACGGGCACGGACGAAACCTGGGGAAGGAAGAGTATGTTTCAAATTTTGGTATTTATGTATTTATTCCTTTAAGAAAAAACCTTCAAGTTTTAAATTTTTTCTCATTAACTGCTTTCTCTGCGATTTTAAGCCAATATGGACTTCGATATTTGTATTTCTATATTATAGGACTTGACAAATACTGCAAGTGACTTTTGCTAGGTGATGTTGGTTCATACCACACACATTTGGTGGCGTGAGATTGGAATATAAATGATAGTATTACTAACCAATAGCGCGGAGTTGTCCCAGCAGCTGCGTCCTCATGCCGAGTATCATGTCCATGGTGGCCTGGGACAGGAAGTTCTTCTCACAGAAGGCTCTCTCCCAGCCCTCACTGCGGGCTTTCTGCCATGCCTGACACAATACACGGCAAACATGAGGGAATATATATTTACAGTCGTGGTCAAAACTTAACATACACTTGTAAAGGACATGTAATGTATATCATGGCAGTCGTCATTTCCAATTATTTCCACAACTCTTATTTTTCTGTGATGGAATGAGTGAAATACATAAAAAAAACAATCACGAAGTGTGCTTCAAATATAAATGTATTATCGGTCCTAAAATATACATACATCAAATTCAACAACCATTTTTGGTGATGTAGAAAGTTGTGTGAACCAAATTTGCTTTCTAGCATGGCCTCTTAACTTCTGAGTGATTCTGATTGATAACAGCTGGTGACTTTTCAGGGCCTATTTTAATAGCCCACTACACTCAGTCACAAACACTCCAATGGGCTCAGCATTGATCTGAAAGAGCACCTTATTGATTTGAACAAGTCAGTCACTTGGAGCCATTTCAAAGCAGTTACAGGTCCCAAGATCAACTGTGCAAATAACTGCTTGTAAGTATAATGGCATGGCACAGGTTTGTCACTGCCACAATCAGGAAGAAAACACAAATTATCACCTGCTGCAGAGAGAAAATCGGTCAGGATGGTCAAGAGTCAACCAAAAACAAACAAAGTGCGTTTTTCATCCACATTGTCTGAGAGGCTGCCGTGTTAGAAAGAAGTCCTTTCTCCAAACACAGCACCTTTAAGCTAGACTTAAGTTTGCTGCTGATCACAGGGACAACGAAAAATGCTTCTTGAGAAAAAATCTGTGGTCAGATGAAACAAAAATGTAGTTGTTTGGCAGAAATATGTTTGGAGGTGAGAAGGTGAGGCCTTTAACCCAAAGAACACCATACCTACTGTCAAGCATGATGCTGGTAGTATTATGCTGTGGGGCTGATTTGCTCAAGAAAGTAAATGGAAAAATGAAGAAGGAGGATTTTCTCCACATTCTTCAGGAAAACCTAAATTTATCAGCCAGAAGATTGGGATTTGGGTGCAGTTGGGTGTTCCAACAGGACAATGATCCCAATATACACATCAAAAATGTTAAAAGAATTGCTAAATATGGCTAGTATTGAGGTTTTGGAATTGCCTTCCCAAAGTCCTCACTTGAATCCCATTGAGAACATGTGAGCTGTGCTGAAGAAACACGTCTGCCAAGAGGAGTGGTTAAAAATTCTGCCAGATGCTTGTGGGTGGCTATCAAAAGCATCTAATTGAGGTGAAAATGGCCAGGGGACATGACAAAGAGCCCAAGTTGTCGATCTGGCCCCAAATTCCCCAGATCCCAATCCGATCCAGCATCTGTGGGACTTCCTGGAACAAGTCTGATCGAAGGAGTTTCCACCTTGTGACCTACAGGTGTGACGGCCCTAGGCCTTGGGCAGTGTTGTCCTTTTCCTGCCTGTGCTCATCTGTTCAGGTTCTCCCTGGTATGGTCCCACGCACCTCGCTGAGGGATTGGTGTCACCTTAGCCTTTATAAGACAGGTGATTCCAAGATGGCCCCTTCTTTCCGTCCTGGAAGGCTGGTGCCTGATTGGGCACTCCAGTTGGTTTTGTTTAAAGTTGTGATTATGTTTAGTTAGCCTTTAGTTTGCTTCTGTTAAGTTCTCCTTAATAAATGATTTTGATTTGCTTAAGCAGTTACTGTGTGGACCTCCCTTCTTTGTTGTGCTCCTGACTGAGCTCAAGGCATAACACAGGGCTCAAAGGGTCAGCTACCAACACTGTGTTTCCAGAAATCACAGGAGGTCCTGTGTCCATGCCTCAACATGTTAGAGCCAAGTCTGATCCACGTTTGGGCCTTCCCTTCATGTAATGGATTTATTCCTGAATGTCCTACAGATGCCCGATCGGATTGTAATCTGGTGAATTCGGAGAACAGGTCCACAACTTGAACTCCTTTTATCAAATTTCTTGGCCCATTCCTGAGCAGTCTTTGCGGTGTGGCAGAGATCGTTGTCCTTTTAGGGGGCAACACAGCCTTCAGTGTGCCACTGCCATTACTGGATGTACTTGTGAGTCTGCAATGGTTTTTGATTAGATGATGTTTGTCACACAAATTCCAGGGCCCAATGATTACCAAAAGATCATTCGGCAGTAACAATTACTTCAAATCACTTCAACTGACATTTAATCTTCCAGATGTGTACAGTAGGGAACAGTACTTATGATTCTTGAATGCCTGGGTATCTATCTGGGCATCTTGCATCCCTCCTAAATAAAAGCCTACCTGGAAGGCTCTCAGCAGGGCCATGTGGTCACTGAAGGAGCTGGAAGTGAAACTTTTGCGGCAGTCAAGAGCAGCTTTTTTTTGGGAGCCCTGGGCGGGAAGGATGAAGGGGTCACGATAGGCCAATGTACAGGCAATGGTTAGAATGGGGTCCAGACACTTGAGCACCACAGCACACATCACCATCTTGCCTAGGTGGGGTTCCACAGGCAGATCAGCCAGGTGGTAGCCCAGATCAGTCAGGTCTTCATACTGGTCCATAGCATCTATTGTCTGGAGAGAAAGGTGGAAGGAGCCAACAGAAACTCAATGACTTGCTGTAATACTGTAGTATGTGTATTGTGTAAGAGATTAGAATTAAGTGTGGTATATAGCATCTGTTAAAACTTGTTACCTTTAACATCTGCACAGCATTCTTGATAGCATGTGCTGAAGGAGGCTGTGGAGCCTTGGACAAGAAGTCTGCTACTAGACAGGATGAAGGAGCCAGCAGTTTGGTCTGTAGACACAGCTCCTTAAACGCACAGAAAATATCATTAGAACATGCTCTTAGTGAGTCCACAGCATTTGTAAGGATCGCTGTGTTCATGTTCATCAGGATTTACTTATTCTGCATGGAAAATGGGAGTATCACTTCCTGTTTCACAAAGCAACATAAAAGTGCAAATACCAGGAAACAGAGAAACAAGTTTAAGGAGCTCAGAGTAAACCTCAAAAATTAGCATAAGAAGCAGATTCATCTATCTGGCTTATTTGATCCTGATATTTCAGGACACTACACGCAACTTCCTATAATGCCGAAAAATGATCACTCAAGCTACTGTATGTATATTTTTGATCCAGACCTATAATAAATTCATTACTGAACCAAACTTCATGAATTTTTTTTGTGACAAAGTAGTTTGTGTTCCACTCATTCCATCACAGAAAAAGGAGAGCTGTAGAAATCACTGGAACTGAAAACTGCCATGGTATACAAGCAAGTGTATGTAAACCTTTGACCACAGCTGTACGTATCCTAATGCTTCCCATTACATAACATCGCTATATTTTCAGATGATGCAGAAAAGGCCGTCGACGAACCTTGTTTATGGTCTGTATTGAATCATATGGGTTTCGGGTCAAATTGTATTATATATACATAGAAAAAACTATTTATGCAAGCCCCAGAACCAGTGTAGTCACAGGTGATTTATGCTTTTTTCCCTTATAATGAACAGGATCAGTCGTCAGGGTGACCCAATCACATCAATGTTATCTAGTTTATCACTAGAGCGAGTCCATAAGGCTATCTTCAAGCATCAGACCAATAAAAAGAAAATCTACATCGGTGCAGATCTCATTCGCTACATTTGCTGATGTAGGATAGTATGTGTGGTACATCTCGTTACCTGCAGTGGCATGCGCAGCAGCTGTGGAACCTGGAATTCCAGCATGTTATTGTGCCTGAGTCGACTGAAAAGGTGGAAACAAATCCCTGGTCTGCAGCGCCCCGCTCTGACGATACATAATATGTTCAGGAGGATTCAAACACATTTAAAGTAAATCAGTGGGGAAAAAAATATACTAAAACCAATGGAGGCTTTCACATTTAGTCACAAAAATACAATATCAGGCGAGATGTAGGATTTAACATTAGTTGAGAAGATAAAATATTTGGAATATTGACATTTTTAATGTTACCTTCCCTTCCTTTGGAGAGCGCTGGCTTTGGAAATCCAAACTGTCTTCAACATGGATACATGACTGAGAGTATCAAAGGATTTCTTTAACAGGAAAAGACATTTGAGTTAATTTCTAATTAGGTGTTTAAAATTCTATTGTTAGAATTTATGTTATTCTTGTGTTGTAAATCTTTACAGTGACTGTACCTCCTTGACCTTTCCAGAATCAATGACGAACACCACATCGTTGATAGTGATGCTTGTCTCTGCAATGTTAGTAGAAAGAATCTGAAAAGAAAAAGTGATCATTTATAATATAGTTTGAAAAAAAAATGAATTTCCTTCAAATATCAGGTGAAATTCCATTTAAAGGAAAACCATACTACTGACTTGTAGTAGCAAGCAACAGTTCTCAGCATTTTTATTTTGACGGTAAGTATGAATGTGGTCTGTGTCTTGACAAATGTTGATTGATGATGAAAAAAAGCCTCTGACATCAGTCATATTAGAAACTCACTATCTTTCTGACACTAGGTGGAGAGGTGTCCATGGCTTTCTTCTGATCCCGAGTCTGCATATCTGAATGTAGAGTGAACACCCGGTACCTGAGAGACGACACATCACTGTCAGAGACACACAACACAATATGCCATTGTGCCATACGATGCTCAACACAATCAACTGACGTGATGGCAAAAATGTGGGAAAATAAGGCCCATGTCAAAAATATATACAGTAGGGTCAAAAACTCTGAGACCACTGGTCAAAAATATTTCTATATTGCATTTGTTTTGAATGTAATATTATTTTTTTCATTACTTATGATAATATCAGAATAACAGTTTGAGTCAAAAGTTGAATCTTTGAAAAGTGTCCATGAACGTCAGAATATCTCAGTATTTGATATATCCCCCTTTTGCTGTAATGACAGCATGCTCCTGAGCTGGCAGGGACTCCAGGATTTGTTTTGTGTTCCACAAAGCTTCTTGTGATGTCACAGAATGCTTGGATTTCTCAGTCTTCAAATGCCGCCATTAATGTTCACTGGGGTTCAGGGCAAGTGGAGGAAAGTCCATGACAGTCAGGACTCCTTGGTCTTCTTTGGTCTTAATGTAGTTCTTGCAAAGTTTCAAGGTCTGTTTGGGGTCACAAAACTGTGACGTCCATGCCAGCTCAAGTGCATTCTGTCATTAAAGCAAAAAGAAACCAAATACTAAAAAGACTGATATTATCATTTGAAATTAAAAAATAAAATCTGACTTTTTAAACCCTACTTTATTGTTTATGGCGGAGTCTACTTTTGTTTATATGGAGAACCATCTGCTGATGTTATGGCAATTTGCTAATATACCAGGGGTCCACGATCGACATATATAGGATTGCCCAGATACACAAAGCAGACCAATGATCAATGTCCAGGCTGTGGGTCAGCGTCTGTGGCATGTCCCTGACAGTTGGCACTAGCTGGCCCTTCTGCTGGCTTCTCAGCAAACGGAGCACATTTAATTGGCAGTGAATGAACCCAGCAGTAAGAGAAATCCTTTAGATTGGCTGTTCACCCAAGCAAATTAGTGCACAAGAAGAGAAATGGGAAAAGAAAGATAAAATCCCCCTGAGCTTGTCAATGTAGTATCCATGATTTCAGATTCAGTGCAGTTTCTCCTCATTTTTCTCTTCCATCTTTTCAAAAGTACCAGACACTTTTTACCAGTTATATTTTCAAAACACTGCTTAACCATTACAGCAACTGTATATCCACAGTCCTGAGTGTTTTGGTTTCGCTATTCGAATAACATATATACATAAACAGCAACTGCTGGTAGTATTTTTTTTTTTCTGAACCCACATGTACAACATTTTTTATTATCTATTATATAAAATGCCTTCTGTATCTGTACAGTATAAACCATGAAGAAACATTTTAACATGGCTTTGAGTGGACATAACCTACCCTTTAGTGCTCATCATACCAATAAAACATATTATATTAGAAATATTGTGGTGTTCGAATGAATTCCATGCTTCTTATGTCAAGTATTTATTTCACCTCTCAGAGTGGGTGGAAAATCTTTTATCGTCATACAGGATGCGGTCCCTGAGTGTCACGATCTCATCGTATCCAGGAAGAAAAATCAGGACAGCACCTGAAGATCAACAGATAAAAACTCACATTCAGGTAATCCTGAAACATCAGCCATATTGCTTGAAATCAGTTGTCGTCATAAAACACACTGCTTAATTAGCAGCTATGTTGTCAAAATCAAGCCGCTATATTGTTAAAATCCAGATATGTGCTGAGGCTCACCATCACTGCTGGTGGAGCAGATATTATGCAGCAGCTCCATGATGAGGTCCAGGTCCACCAACTCATCATCAAAGCTGTGGTGGTAGAGTTTGAGTAGCTCCTGGTCTTCAGTGCTTAGCTCTGCACTGCCACACTGCAGCAGAGTGGATTCGTCCAGGTTGCTCACCTCCCCCAAAGGACTACACAGTTAACAGGAATGTAGGTATAAGCTGATCAGGGGTCCAACACGTTTATCAATTCATAAACCTTACACAAAAGTATTTAAATCTGGAAATGCCTTTACTTTACGTAGTTTTTCAGGGACTGTACATAACTTAAGCAGGTTCAACATTACTCATTTTTCTAACCATAAAAAAAAAAAAGAGTTAAAGCGTAAAGAATTTTAAATGCTATACCCCAATTTAAGTCTTGAAATAATATTCCAAACATCCACTAATGTGCATGACAGAAAAAGGACAATCATCAATTCTAAAATGATGGTAAAAATAAGAGAATGATGCATCTCTTTAATGAACATCGTGATCCAACACTCTTTTGGAAGGAGCTACTATATAAAAGGTTAGGAAGAGATGTGAGTTTCACTTCACATGTGTTGTGCATTGAGGTCTACATTACACTCACATGGAGGATTTGAGAAGATCCACAGCCTCTGTTTGCTGGAAGTGTTTGGCAAAGTCTAAAGCTGTCCTGAAATGAAATGAGAACATCATGTATTCAAAGCATTTACATCATGTGGCCCAGAGCCTGAAGGAATATCTGACAAACAAAACAATGGCTACATTTACATGCACAGTATTGCATTTTTTCTCCTTATTCTTAAAAAGGCTGTTTACATGTCCAATGAAAAAGAATTATCCAGTGATATTTATGTGTAAAAGCAGCTGTGTATACACCCATTAACGTAATCATGCCCCATAGTCATTAAATCAGTCTTGGGGTGTTGCTATATTTACGCATTTCCAATAACCTGTTGATAACCAAGTCTTTCATAATGCTTAAAAGAAGCTCCATTTCTCCTTCTGACCAGAAATGTGAGCTTTTCTTCTGTGCATGCATCTCTACACAGATTTGAACTGTTAGTTGTTTTGTTTACAATGCACAGAACTGATCGTATGCCTTAAACAGGCAAGAGGCGGTGTGTCACAAGCGTTACGACCCCTCCCTCTATGCTCGCCATGATGCAGTTGATTACTTCCTGCAGGAGCTGGCAGTCAGGGAGGGTCGTCTGGGCATGGTGCTGACACCTGGCTAGGCCTCTACCAAGGTTATAAATGCCAGCTTGGTCTCATGTCCCTCTCTCTCACTACTGATGTCGCTACTCTCCACACCTCATGCTTTTTGTAGATAGTTATGTTGTTTAAGTTACAATAAAACATTGTGATTGGCACTTAAATCCTGACTTGTCTCCCCCTCTTTGTCACATACATTGAGCCAGTTTGTGACACAGTACAAAACCCCAACTGAGGCCCATTATTACAAATGTACTGTATATATGTCCAGAGAATGCTCTTAAAACACGAATAATGCCTGCATATCTCACGTCTTAATTGGAACTTTCTCCTTTAAACACACAGACACATTCGGCTCAGTTGTGTGTCTGGACTATGAAGAGTAGACGGGCAGAGTGTCTACAGGGAGGGCCCTTCAGACACTCGCAGAATCATAAATCCAGCATAGCATCACCTGAATGGGACCTTAATTTAGTGGCCTAACATCAGCTTAAAATGAAGAATGTCCTACCATCCATTGGATGCCTTCATGTTGATGTTGGCACCCATGTTGAGCAGTTGCTCCATCTGTGTGAGGAACCCCCGTCCTGCTGCCACCATCAGAGGTGTGGACCCCGTCTCACTGTGCCTGTAGTCCACTAGGTAAAAGAATA
>OMLP01023325.1:0-13009 GCA_900302685.1 Spondyliosoma cantharus | reverse complement strand
TTTATGTTTATTTATCTATATTCACCCTCCACACAGCTCCCGACATCTATCTTAAAGCTAAGAGTTTCTTGCGTATCTTGTTTACCTGGTTATTGTTTTTATACTGTATTTTTTTGTACTATATTTTTTATACCTCAGTAAGCTACTGGAAATCCAATTTCCTTGTGGGAGTCATCCCAAAAGGATCAATAAATAAAAGTTTAGGTCTAAGTCTAAGTCCAGAGTCATACAGTTTAGCTTGAAGCATTAGTCCTCCTGATTAACCCCAGGCACCTTCAGAGCCATCTGAAAATATTTATTTCAGAAGATGATAGTTCGATTTTGTTTCCTGTCAAGTCAATACTACAGCTTTTAGTTTTTTCTCTGCTTAAATGTAATAGTTCCAGTGGTATTACTGAAAAATGACTGAAAGCAGTTGTTGTGAACCAGGATGTGTCTATTTACAAAATCATCAAAATCACTTCTACAGTGGACCTACATGGCTGACTTTATTCTTCATATAATTAATGTATATATAATTCCTAACAGAACCAGCCTAATGTTAACACTTATTATTCTGAACAGATGTCACAAAATGTACCAACTTTAAACAGCAAAATGACAATTTTGGCCACAAAATTATTTTCTGAAGGCCTAAATACTCCACAAGCAGGCATCTTTATAAATAGCTAAATAAAGGTCTACTAAAGAAATCCTAGTCTTAATACTAAAGCTGCCGTCTAACATAGAGTCCTTTGAGGCAGACTATCAATGGATCTTTTTGTGTACTGACTTCAGTATTTCCAAAAATAAGTACAAGCTGTAGCTCGTGGGTACAAAAGTGCAATTTGGATTTCACACCAAGATAAACACAAGCTCTAAAAGAGACATTTGTCAACTAGTGATGAGACTATTGGTTTCAACTGGTTTTCATGTAAAAGTCACACAAAACAAACCATCCAAGTCAGTAGAAAAACATTCTCATTTCCTCCACACTTTTTTCCTCCACGCGCTTTAATATATTGTTAGTCAGGGTGAGTGTCGAGCTATAACTTGGGATAAATCTGGCTCACATCTTGCTGGGTGCGTGCTTTTGTGGTGCTTCAGAAGCAGCATGATACCATCTGCGCTCATCAGTGGCCTCTGTGAGCTAAGTAATGATGACTGGGACTACCGCACCACTGCCACATCTTCCATGCTAGCCTCTCGCTAACTGTAATGAAAAACACTTACATATAAAAGACGTATGCACGCACACAACCAAATATTATGGAGTTAAAGGCACTGCAGAGGTTTTGTGGTGCCAGTGACACTTCTGAACTTCTATGACAAATGCTCTATGACCAATTCTTCTCCTCCCTCTCTGAGCCTGGCTCTGTCCAACTTCTCTCTAGTGAGGCAGAGCCACATTATTTTTCAACCACACGGGAATCCTTCCCTCCCTTCCCGGGGGAATTATGACAGCTCCTCTACCCCTCTGTGCTCTTTCTCCCTACTGTGGTCAGCACCGAACAGAAACAGAGTCTGGTTCGGATCAGCCCTCTAGTCGGCGCGTCTGCAATGCGTCATCTGCCATATGCTGCGGTTACTGCTTTCTCCCTGGCCTCGCAGCCTATGAGCCTAAACCAATACACGTATGTGGAATAAATGCTCCTCTCATTTATTTGATGCATTGCCACTGGCTCATGTCAATACGTACTTCTGATGCCTGAGGATTCTGCCAGAAATCAATCATTCAAGCTTCAAATCGTGAGTGTTTTACCTAAATAAACACCACTCACTCGGTTTGGGTTGGTTGAGTTTTTTCTCAGTCATTTTCTCTACCGATATCCAGCTTCATGTATCTGCCAGGTTCTATTACAGATGCAGCCAGCATTGCCCAAAGCTGAGCCAACAGCGGCAAGACGTGACTGACACACACCATGCCATGTACAAAAGAGTTTGTAAATTTTTAATAAGGGAATCTGGGGCACTTTCTTCATCTTTTAGAGGACTCAGAGACACTTATTGATGTTTGACATCAAAACTGTCCCCAACAGCTTTATATATAATACATATATTCCACGCTTTCTGTCGTAGCACATCTGAATTTTGTTTTGGATGCATTTCACCTTTTGTAGTCACACGCATGATGCATGACTGATAACTACTCATAATAAGAGGAAATACACGTAGGAGTCTTCTGATTAAACATCTCCATATGGGGTGGAGGAAGGAAGCCGTGCAAGCCATTAAGCTTTGCCAACATCAAACCAGTCCACCAACCACCTAAGCTTGACAATCTTAATCTGACAAACTGCCCTGGTTCATGACTATTTCATTGATGTATGAACTTGAAAACTTGTAACAAAAGCCTCCAGAGAGTCTTTAAATCCAAGCACACCCTTAAAAACTCATCTGAGACAAGGCTCAGACATCTTTTCATCATCTTAAGAGGAATCCCGAGGTTTCAGCCTCGGTAGTGAATTTGTGTAATGTGAGCAGCAGAGTGCACAATTTTTTTTGATACACCTCTCTCCCACATCCATCCCAACCTCCCACTTGTTTCTTCCAAAAAACTTGCACATTTAACTCTCAGTGTACTATAGACAGGCATGCTGTTTTATTCCCATTGTGCTTATGACTCGGGGATTCACAAAAAGCTGTGCATTGATGGGAAGTTGCTCTAGATAAGAAAGTCAGCTCAGTGCCAGCTTAACATGAGAGTAATCTCATCTTTCAGCATCAGGTAGCGTCTGTGAAAAATAAGGGCGATAACTAAAGAGGAGCTTGTCCGCAACTGACCTCCTTTTCAACATTTATTTAACAGAGTGACACCCAAATGACAAGACCTGCAATGATTACTCAATCAATCCACAACTAGGACATTTGCTGGTTCCAGCTTCCTGAATGTAAGGAACTGTAATGAGCTTTTATTCACATTTGACTTAACTCATTGACTAAATGAGTAATCAAATAATTGTGGGATGATTGGTTGGGGTGTAACAACCCATCAATACTGAATGATCTAATACCAGCGATGCAAAGTCTTCTTTAGGTGATGCCTTTATTTTGAAATTCCCCCAGGCCACGTGTGTGTCACCTTTTCCATCAAATTGTACCTCCTTCCAAAACATTCAAACAGCGCTAGTGCCAAGCAGGCAAAAAAGACAACAAGGATATTTACTCCGCTCTCTGGAATAAATCAGCAGTGCAGAGATAATTTGGATTTCGGAGAAAAGTCAAACAGAGTCTCACTCAGAAGTGTGCTGACTTGTTGCTCTCGCTATGGCAATATCAGCTGATTAGTTTCTTTAATATTTGGCTGAAAAAAAAATTTAGATGGGAAACATCTGCTAGTCGCTAGGCCAATTTATGAAATGTAAATTGCCAGAGGCTTAAGCTAATAATCATGACAACATTAGCAACGTTGAATTTAGCAAATGTTCTTGTTGTTAAGCTGTGTTTTATATTAACTATTTATATATATATATATATATATATATATTTATATTAACTTGGCAGACTTTGTGATATTGGCTAATATCGCAACATAGTCCACAAATTCAATATAATATCTAATCGTGTTGAAACTGAATGATCACCAGATTATGTGTTAGCTGCAGTCCTACAAATAACTAAGTGGAGTATTTGAATACAGTTCAAAACATTAAACACTGGAAAAATGACAACGACAGAATGAGGAAGATGATGGGGACAGACACAAGAATATGGGAGAACAAAATGAGAGGGGGGGACTAAGAGAGAGGCCCAAAGATGAGCAATTTCATTTCAAGAGCAAAGCAAGCGAGAGAAGTTAATCCATTTCATAGTCACCCACCACACCGCCCTTCATATGTGGTCTGTGGGAGTGGCAGGGGCTGGGCTGGCCTAGATACATGCAAAATGAATAAAGCCATAATATCCTTTGATACAAGTCTTTGAAACGTGTTCAGCTCTGAGCAGCATCTGTTCCTCCTTTTAATCTGGTTAGGGTGTTCCTCTAAATACAGCCAAGTATTATCATCATCAGCAGGCGTTATGGATCGGAGGATTGGACGTGATCAATGGAATGCACTAATTTGGTGGAAAATAAGGTCAATAATCCCTTTTAACTTAAGTTCTTTCGGCATTTACAGTGACTGACAGAGGCTACACGTAGGGCAGCACCTGCAAGAACAATACAATACAAACACAACTGTGTTGATTAATAATAAAGCA
The DNA here is from genome assembly GCA_900302685.1 of Spondyliosoma cantharus. Classification (NCBI taxonomy): domain Eukaryota; kingdom Metazoa; phylum Chordata; class Actinopteri; order Spariformes; family Sparidae; genus Spondyliosoma; species Spondyliosoma cantharus. Next base: position 8,830 of record OMLP01023325.1, on the reverse strand, counting down.
GCTGATTGGGGTCTATATCTGAGAGTAAAGGTTTGATACTTGGCTCACACAGTGCTCTCTATCTCCAACAATCTGTCCTATGTGGCCTATTTAGCCCAACCAACATCCAGAATCTGAAAACGACCAGACCTTAAAGTGTGTGAAGCCTCTCCCCGTGCTCGTCATTACCATGTTTGTTTATCTACTGCTCGCGCCCTCAGAGGAACACCCAGCCTTGTTAAGGAGGCAGAAGAAAGCTTTAAAAGTGGAAATAAGGCATACATTTCAGTCTGGTCCCAGGACGACGTGCGCTGCCGAGCTATTTCCATAATGGTAGCTTAACGGGAGCTAGCCGCCTGAGCGAGGGGCACGTCGCCCTCATTAAGGCACTCGCTCAGGAACAGATTAGCGCTTCATTAACATACAGAGAAGAAGCGGGGGAAATTACCACTCTCCATTTCACAGTCTAAAAGGCAGGCAAAGACCAGAGTTAGAGATAAGTGGTGGGGAAAAGATGGACTCAATTTGGAGAAAGATAAAAATCGATGTACGGTATAAAATTTGCTATTAAGGTTTCCTGAATGTCTCTGAACGTGATTGTGCAAGAGAGTTACCTCTTTGTCTGTCTGTGCCCATATTTATTTCATTTCTTTGTCAATCCGTCTTTTATTCCCACTGCCCCTTGCTTCTCAGAAAGAGGCCTGACAGGGCTTCATAATATTAGTTAGAAGAGAATGAGAGTGGTTTCCCTGGCATGTATTGGTCCTTTTTTTTGCCTAATACCATAAGTCCCTGTACCACCCGCATCAACAAAGCCAGACTTCCCTCGTCCTAATTAGCCTGGTGCTAAAGGGGAGGTAGACCCAGTAGGACAGTGTGCTGAACAATGAACCGGCTTTCAAAGAAGTCAACCTGCTGGCAGGGCAGGTCAAACTAAAGCTATGAATCCAAAAAGTTTATTTATAATAAGCTCCTTAAACTACACCAAGAATGCATTTAAGAAGATGTTCATTTAAGTTGGAAAACATGCCAACTGCAATGTGGTAGCTCTGTCCCCTCAGATTCAAAAGTCAGAGATCATGAAGCGAGTTCTGCAGAAAAGATTAATTAGCCTTTTGCAGCAGTGCAAGAGGTTTAAAAAAAAAGCACAAAGTGGTCAAACAGAGCCTCTGAGAAACACTGCGATTAGGGATTCTCAAGCTAATTCTCCAAATACAATTTGGACAATGTGTGCAACGAATTCCAGTACTGTTCCCCTGCCCTTCACCTCTTCATGCCCTAATCTTTAAGTCATAAATTCCAATGAAGTGCTTTTAACCTTTAGATTTATTGGGGCCTAATTAGTCAAACTACCTGTCATAAGAAGGCGAAAAAATATCCTGAATCTTACTGAATAAAAACAAAACTTAACTTGAAGACGTGTCCAATTAGGAAAGCTACCTGCAATAGGACACTTCCATGGAGAGGGAGAAATGAACTTAACTAACCTCGAACTTTGTATTGTAACTTTTGACTCTCACAAAACTAAATATTTTAACCTTTCAAAGGCGTTTAATTAGGGAGAGGCATCCTGTCAAAATCCATTTCATTACAATTAGGAAGATTTTTACTTGTCCTACATCCTCTCATACTTGCATCATGAATTATCCTGATGCAAAGTGAAACTGTTTTTTAACATCTTGACCTTTGCTTGGATCTAATTAGTGAAACAGCTTGCCTCCAGAATCTAACAAATAAAAGAAACCATGGGAAGCCTATACATTAATCCCTCTCTTTCATCTCTTGTCCCCTGCTGTTATTAAATAATATAGTTCCCCATTTCGTCGTACAATACATTGCCCTTTTTTCCCCTATGTCTACCTGTATGCGACCGACAGCGTGTCTTTTCTCTTTCCCGGGCTCTAAGGGGGGTCGCTGATTATCTAAAGGTTGGAAGGGTGCTTATTACCTACACAGTCTGAGCGGACTTTGGCAGGAGGCACTCGGACTGAACAATGTGCTCTGTGCTAATGAGCTGTGCTTCACTCTATAATGAAAGGAAAAGGTGTCAGAGTTCTGTGAACTCAACCTTATATTAACCTTACAGGAGAGTCATATTGCCATGGAAAATCTCAAGTCACAATTTCACTTTTTCTCTTAAATGCATCCCTTGACACAGGTTTTGCTTAAGTCTAAACTATGAACAAAGGTCGAACATGAGATAGAAGCAAAGAAACACGTTTAGAGCTTTACTGGATTGAGACAAGCAGTGACACAGTGCATACAATATCACACCAAAAATGTGCAAGAGCTGCTACAGCACGCCTCGTCTGTAGCTTAAGGAACTACACCGTTTACGATGCATATCAAAGAACTAATATAACATGCTACTTTGAATGAAGAACGAAAAGAAATAAATGAAGGAAAAAATGAGAATGCCGGTGTGGATAAACCCTCTGAGTCATTAAAAATGCAATAAACAGTGAAATTATCTCCACTCCAAAACAGTCCGATTCTTCCTCCTGTATTTTGCATTATTTATCTGTCATCCAATTTTCACCATTTCTTTTCAATATTGACTTTCAAATTTTGGCTTTGGAATTGAAAAGAAATGAACATGCCCCACAGTCTTTGGTGTTTGGAATAATCTGTTGGAATTCCAAGCAGATTTAAAAGGAGTCTACTCTTCTAATCTAACCAGCGAGATATCTGAGTACATTTAAATGACACCAAATTTTGTGAAATTGACACACCGAGACGCAGACTGTATAGAGATAACACATCTGGAGCACGGTGACACTTTGCTACACCAAGTGATTAATGTGCAATATATAAAATGTATATAACACTTTATAATATCCAACATTAAAGGGGCTCTATGTAACAATTTGTGGCAATTTACATGAATTGATAACTTTTTTATTGCCCATATGTCAGCTGACTATAACGTGACGTGAATAATTAGACCTTCCCCACCTCTCTCTGTGGCCTGTATGTATATAATATGCCTTTTACTAACACTTTCTACTCATGCTTGAATGAATGAGCCAACTACTCTCCTCGTACACTTCTGCCCTCCTCTCCTTAAAACACCTGTACAGTACAGTATTTCGGCTACAGAAAGGATTAAATAATAAATGAACCTTACAGACAGGAGCATTACTGGCAGTGAGAACACTGAATTACAGCATAATGAGCTCAACCTGCACTGTGAGGCTCAGTCGCATGTGAAATAATCAGCTCTTATTAGCCTGCAGTATATCTTAGGTGTCAGAGTCAGCCACTGAGCTGTAAATTGAGGTGGAAGCAAGAAATCATGCAGACCTGTGAACAGAGAAGGAATACTTGGACATTTTGGGACACCCACTTTTTTTTGTGGGTTTTAGAGGGAGTAATAAAACCATATTTGTTGACCAAAAATCTGTATTTTATACATCTAGCACTGTCTGACTGGTTGTTAGAGCCCACAACTCTCCATAAAACCACAATTCTCATTTTCACTTTCCTGTTTGTGTATGACTTAAATCTATGAGCTTTAGAGGTGCTGGTAAACGGTAGCCAGGCTAGCTGCTCCCCCCCCACTTCCACTCTTTATGATAAGCTAAAGCAAATCACCTCCTGGCCCCTGCTTCGCACATAGTACACAGACATGAGAGTAATATTGATCTTTTAATCTGTGTACAGAGTTTGTCTGATGTAATGCATAGCAGTGGACCCGCATTAAACATCATCTGTATGGACAAACACTCTCACCACAGGGGCCAAAGCTGTTCTGGAGATTTTGACGGTGCAACGCAATCTTCCTCATCAGATGGAGTTAACACAGTTGTCGTGGAAATAAATCCATCAAGCTTTGACATGTAAGTCACAGCAGACGAGAAGTCCTTCATGGTGTAATATGTAAGAGTTGGCCAACTGTCAATTTTCTTACACAAAACAAATACAGGGCAGCATATGACCAGAGCATCCGCTTGCTGCTGCTAACTGCAGCTGGCGTTAGCATTGTTAGCTCAGTTAGCTAACTCCCAGGACGTGGCTCAGACTGGGACCGCAAACCGGGATGGGTTGGAGCTAGCTGGTTAGCATGCTAACTTCAGTAGATATCCCTGCTTTTGTTCGGTTTATCTTTTTGTAAACAAATGCTCACTCTGAATTTTATGATGATGAAAACATGATGACATCATGACTGGGTGTGAAAGGGGTATTCTTGAAAGGCTGCAAGCAAGGATGAGGCAAAGTTTACCACTCTGCGAACACACGATTTTATAAAGGACAGTACTATGTGGGCTTAGAAAGACAACCCTATGTAAGACTAAACATAATCTCCAACATTTAAACAAGTCACACGAACATATGTTGCACTTTTGTCACAGCAATAGGGACTGTATGTGGATGCTATAATGCATTCCTGAAATAAAATCCAACCCTGTGAAATAACATCACAGGCCTAACTCATCCCAATGCAGTAGCCTAGATTCGTCTCCTCTCTTTCAACATCTCACAGAGGGAAAAAAAACAGATATGAAAGCTTTGATTGTACTTTATCCTTGAAGTGTGAAAAAGTAAACGAAGCCACAGCAAAGAGAGTGAAAAAAGGGGGGGAAAAACGGTGCGAAAGAAGCTTCAGGTGTCATCCAGATTCCACAGCCATCCTTTAGTCTTTCATGACCGAATCAAAACATACCCAGTGTCTCTCGTCTTCATTGTCAACCCCTTTACTGCCTCTCCCCCTGCCCCTGCTCCTCCATCCATCCATCAACGTATGTTTTTCTAACCTGAAAGCACACACACACTCATGGCACATGCTGGGATTACACAAATGTTACGCATACCTGCACACATACGAACACATACACCGGCAGGCATCATCACCACCTTTAACCCTTCCTGTCTCCAGACTCAAGTCCTAATAGCCACCAGGATGTGAGAGACAGTGGAGGCATGGCCTCTGCCAAGCGTGCTGAAATGCAAGAGTTGTTTTTGAGTCAAGCTTTCACTTTCGCAGGTCAAAATGCTTTTCTGCTGAAGGACGCTCATCGTCACGCAAACTTTGGAAAGGTCTGTGAAAGATGTTCCGATGTTTCAAGTCGAGGTTTGCGTGCTGTCTCTTCTCAAAAATGGATGACTTTTGTTGACTTAAGTGCCTCGCTCAAGATGCAATTCCAAGCTGAACTTTTCCATTTACCTGCGGGGGTACGGTGAGGTGCCATCTAACTTTAAAACTGTTAGTGGTGCTTGTGTAATAATAAACTCCATCCAATGTTAGAGGTATGTGAACCAAAACCCCCTTCTAATGGTAGAAAAACCTAATTTGGGATATTTGTGATAATTCTGAGTTTTAAGACCGCATGAGTAACGCAGCCGCTGGCAAGACTGACACATGCCTTCAGACAGAATTAACCAAGTTACAAACCATTCATGACAAAGATGAACCCTTCAAAAGGTGGTGTGTTTGTGTGTGTGTGTGTGCGTGTGCGTGTGTGTGCGTGTGCGTGTGTGTATGGTTAACTGTCTCCCTTTGAGGGCTTCTCCCATCCCCGCTGTGACTAAAAGGATTGTGGGGATTTTTGACGTAATGGCTGAGAGAGAAAACTTCGTTGGGAGCCAAAAGGCAGGGGAGGATTTTTTATTTTTTTTTTAAACATCCGCACCATCCCTAGCCCACCTTCCTCCCTTCTTGTTCATGTCTTCCTCCCTCCTCCTCCTCCTCACTACCCTATCTCTTCATTCTGCTCTCCACACCGATGTGTCTTTTTAGAGGCTTCAGAGTCTCGCTGTCTTATCGAGGCTCCCCAGGTCTACGGGCAAGGATGAGTAGAAGCTACTGTCAACCCCACTCTCTGCTATCAGCCCCGTGGCAGTCACAATGAGGCCGACATGCATACTCAAGCAAGCACATTTACAGATACACATAGAAATAAATGCACACACACGCAGGTTTATCATCCCCGAACAAAAGTCTGGTTTAGACTGGAGTCATTTTCCTACAGGGCTGTGGCAGAAAGAAAAATTGTGCTTAATGGACATAATTGTAAAAATGCTTTATGGAAACTGTCAAGAGGAACCAGACCAGTAAATAGAGACTGGGTGAAGCTGACAACGAGCCGACAGCTTATTCAAATAAGATGCTGAACACATCTAAATCCTATCCTATTGCCAAAGTGATTTTAAGCAATAAATGATAATATTGGATTGGTCTTTTAATAAACAGCTACCTTTCTAAATGTGCTTTCGTCTTTCACGGTTACATAAAACATTGATCATTTTCCAATCTGTCAACAACTGTTTCATAACCATAAAGCAACCGCAAAGCTATTTGTTTCTCATACTCCCCCCCCCAGTCATTTCTGTGCGAACTGTCATAGACACCATAGACAAAAACACTATTGACAAACGGAGAATGTTTATTGTTGAAGAGCAGTTAACCTAGACGGTGCAGTGAGTTACATCGTCAGATATTCAAAACAACATTCCAGCATATCAAATTGTGCGTAAGATCGGTGTCAGGATAGACAGATCGAGACAGGTGACAAGAAAAGACATGCAGGCTGTTTGGTTCTTTGTCCTTTGTTCTCCTTCTGCAGGTGTGACTAGCAGACCAGCAACACGAACCACCCCCCATTGTTTTAACTGGTGACCGAAGAATCGCATGCACACACATACACAAACACACTGAATGACTTATTAGGTGCTTGAGTAGAAGACACTTCACTGCCCTCTTGTTAAAGTGTGCAAAACTACATGAGAAAGAATTTGTGTGTCAGTGGAGGGTGTGAGGGTTGGAAGGAGGAAAACATGGGTGTGCCGTAGCATGACGGATAAACACATTTGCACATATTAAAAATCCCTTCACCCCAAATGAGCCACGGTTAGCAGGCAGCATCTAAAAATGTAAAAAGAATGCCAGAAAGATCAGCCAGGGTCATCAATCTATATCTTACTGACATGAAGGTTTCCTGGCTGAGAACATCTCCTAATATGAAGAGACTTTAATTTAAGTTAACATTTATAAGATGTGTGAAATCATTAGAGACTCCATAAGGCTTTAAGCAATGCTAGATATGTTACACCTCCCCTCGGGGAAATTCATTCCTCTTCATTTGACCCATCCTCACTAATTAGAAGCAGCAGGCACTTGCAGCGCAGCACCCAGTGGCCAACTTCACCTCCTTGGTCAAGGGCAACAGCAGGAGTATTCCCAATATCATTTTGTGTTAGAATAAAATAGCACACCCAGACAAAAGGCAGCAAATGCAGGGAGAACAAGATCGGTTCCAAAAAATGTTGTGCAAAAAGATGTTTCACACTTTTCTCCCTCTATTTGTCCTCCTTCTGCTCTTGATCCATCCAGCACGATCAACAAGCTTATGAATCTTCTGTCCGTGCTTATTTTAAACTGGGAATATAGCAGAGACTTAATATCTGTGAGAGTACTTCTCAGACAAAAATGGAAAAAATAACCACTGTATCCAAAATAAGAAGAATATTGCCTTGGTGAGTCGATGCGTGTGACATTTACCTCTGTTAACCTTTGTTTTCTGTGAATTTTCTCCAACAGCTGCGGGCAAAGTTAAATCCCAGCTGTTTTACATTGCACAGAGTGCAGCTGCCCTGATATACACAACAGGATGGAAATCACCTGCAGGATGCATGAGAGAAGATGTTTGCATGAGAGCACCGATATCACATATATATGGTGCGAGTTCAAGAAAGAGTGTGTATTAGTATTTCTGTGCGTTGCTGCTTTGTTGCACGCACACTCTTACATATGTATACGATGGGGCCAAAGCCTCGAGAAACATCGAGGCAGATGACGCCTACATAAACAAGTGGGTTCTGACACTTGTACTAGGACTTCGAACAATGAGGATTATTTCTCTACACCCACCACCACTGGCATGTTCTGGCCTATCTGACAGGCTGTCATCTTAAGCATTGTTCCCACTGTGCTATTGCATCGTCACAAATGGTACGAACAAAAACTGTTTGTGTAGGAGAATAACACAGATTTAAGACAAAACGTCACACTGCAGTGTATAATCTCAGCCATTGGCAACCATCTGAACAGCCAAGCAAAATACATTTGTATTGAATCTACCTACAGTGGTGTTACTTTATCAAATATAGAGCTGCATGCCTCAGTGGCACTGTCAGGTACTTTCAATGGTGGTCCGTCACCATTCCCGTCAAATGCATAATGCTACTGCTAATGATCAAACACAGCGCCAACAGCGACCACCCATCTTAAAACAATAAGTTGGTCGTCTCCAAAGCGGCACTGTCAGTTTTATTGTGCTCCCAACAACACGTTATTCAGACTGAAAATGAATGCAACCTTGAAGCTGTTCAACCACCACCAAGTCACAGCTGGGAGCAACTTGGAGGGTTTTTAAAGTTGGTTTAAAAAGTGAGGATGTATTCAAATCGCTGGGGGTGCAGCTGTGTAAGTGTGTTCGTGTGGTGCACATCTGATTTCGGAAGAAGCTTGTACAACATGAGAGTGCATGTGTGTGCGTGCGTGTGCCTGCGTGCGTGTGTGTGCATGTGTGCGTGGCATCATTAGAGGAAGGTCAGTGTGACACCACCAACACTACTTCATAAATAATGTAAAACGATGCAGGAATTAGACTTTGTAATTACACCTCTCCACGGCACTATGGGTGCAGTTTACACGTATGTACTTGTGTGCATTGTGTGTGTGTGTGTGTGTGTGTGTGTGTGTGTGTGTGTGTGTGTGTGTGTGTGTGTGTGTGTGTGTGTGTGTGTGTGTGTGCGTGAGAGAGTGAGAGTGTGAGAGTGTGTGTGTTTTTGAAATAGCTTACTTCCATGGACAGATTTCAGACTGAGGAGCAGTTAACTGGGGAACAAACTG
>OMLP01023323.1:0-10789 GCA_900302685.1 Spondyliosoma cantharus | reverse complement strand
CCATTTATGTAGAGGCAGACTCGTCTTCTATTGATCTGCCGGCAATCCACGTGTCACGATACATGAGTAAAGGTTTGCTGAACCTTTCAATTTTTACATCTGAGTCCAAGTCCTTCTCAGTCCAACATATCTCTGTGATTGCTGTTTGTAATCATAATGCACATTTTAAGTGCACCTTTTTATTTTGACATTTTCTCTCAACTCAGCCTCTTCCTGATCACCACCCTGCCGTCACTGCTTCCTACGGACAGCTGTTAAAATGGGAGCTTTCAGAAGGACACCGCAAAGCAGACTACTTTTGACATCACTGATTAAGTTGAGTTTCAATAATTTATTGAAATATTCCACAGATAATTGGTTTAACAATGCATATGACTACTCATTTAGATTGTTCTTAAGTTATTCTGATCTGGGGCAGCAGTAGTTTGGTCCATAGGGACTTAGCTCGGGAAGTGGATGGTGGCTTGTTCAAGGTCCCCACGAACCAGTCAGTACAGAGAATAGATGGGTAGAGTTTCCAGTTTACCTCCTGGGCAATGATGAGGTACCCTTTAGCAAAGCAGCAAACCTTAAACTGCTCAGGGCGCCTGACTACGGGGCAGCCCCCTCGCTGTGACATCTCTCCATAAATTAAAGCAACATAATGAAACTTTTTTTATATTCACATATTAGCTTCCAAATCATGTTGATGGTGCAGAGTCTTGTAATAAGGTGAATGGTGTCTCTGTCACTTGTTTCTGCACTGTGTAACTTCAGTCAGAGGGCGGGATCACAGCATTACACACATGTTTACTTCGACATACAAGTTTTCAACACATAGCATTGTTGTGATGTAATGAGTTTTGCTTGTAGTTAGCACCTACATTACATCTGACAAACTGTAACAGACCTGTGATTTGCATTCACTACAGTGTTGTTGCACTCAGAAACTGTGGGGGGCACCAAATCGCACAAACATAATGTTGTTTTAATGTATGTGTATAGGTTCTGTTTGTGCATGTGTGTATTTCAGGCCTGTATGTGAAAAAAATAACATAACATTTTGTTTTATAAAATAGAATTACCCTTCAAAAGAACCACTGGACCCATGCTGGGTCATCACATTCAACATGCCAGTTAAGATTAAGACATATGTACCAGGTGCAACAAAAAAGTGAGAGAGATGTCAAACACAGTCTGCCCACATTTACACAGTCCAGGACTGACAAACCACTTCAAGCTTTCAGAATAGAAAAAAAAGTCTGTGATGCCTGAGATGGCAGTTGTGTGTGAAGTGTCCGGCCCCTTTTCCCCCCAGAAGCCAATTGTCTGCTTTATCACAGCCGAACCAGGAAACACATCAGCCAATGCTGTTGATGCGCTGAGGCAAGCACACATTCGGGATATAACGAAAGTCTCAAGGGATTCAGCGAGGCTGCAGACGGACTCCTAATGAGCGTGGACGAGGAGTAAAATCACGCTTATACACAGGATTACCAAAGAGGGGGAGGTTATTCAAACATCAGACATTGAACCGTCACAGTTCATCAAAGAAGGGCCCAGATGCAGATGCACAGAGGCTGAAGATGTAACAAAGAGCGAGCTTTATGAACTAAAGCTGTATGCCAAATAACGAAGAGAAGAGAAAAAAAAAAAGGCTGGGAACAAAATGCAAGAGAAAAACTAAAAGTGCAACCAGGATGACACGAGAAACACAGGTAAAACAGTAGGAGAAAACAGGGCTGGGGAACTCATGTGAAAACAAAGGCGATGCAGGACAAAAAACCATCAAAGACTGGGTTAATGACTAAAATGCTCAACCAATGAGGGGAAGAGGCGCAGGTGAAGAGATGCAGAGAAGCACAGGTGAGGGTAATGAGTGGAGGAAACAAGAAGGCAGGGAAGGAGTTGATAAACTGGGTAAAACACAGGTAAGAGGGCGGGGCTAATGACGCTGATAAAAGACAGGTGTTGAGGGAAAATCAGTGCCAGAAAACAGACAAAGACAGGAAGTGAAACAGTAAAACATGACACATCAGGATAAGCTTTCACAATAAAACTCAAACCCTGACATTCATTTGTATGTGTTCAGGTGCTCTGGTGGGACGAGCTGACACCACACGGTATTGAACCGTAAAAGTGTGACCTGTGGAGAAAACAATAAATAGTCTTAGACCTTATTTTCAGGTGAAGTCAACAACTTTTTATGCGTTTTTATCAAAATTGACTGGTGATTCTATAAATGCAGTTTTTATGTCAGACTGAAAAATAACTGCCAGGGGCTTTGGCAAGTGCCAAGACTTGCCTAAGAGGACTTTGGGAACATAACATAAAAATTCATCCATTATCTTCTCACCCACATGTCAGCCGAAAGTTAGTTAAGTTAAGTTTCGAAGCCACTAAAATATTTCTGGAGCTTGACAGCAAAACAGAGATCTGCAACGCTGTTTCGCCGTGAATCTTAATGACCACTCATGTCATTGCACACCTCAAGATGGATTTATGGGTTTGTGGAGTGAGTGTTAAAAATACTGGCCATTTAAAATAGAGCACTATATCCATTTAAGATGCAAATTGTAAGAATAGGCCACGTGTCAAATTCATACTCACGTGAATCATTGGAAACCAGTAATGATGATAGCTCTAACTGTGGTATCAGTGCAGCCTCGTGTTGAAAAAGGTGCAATAAGTGAAAACACCTGTGCAGGCAGACCATAAGGTATTTAATAATGGTTTCCATACAGTCGAAGGTGTAATGGAGAAGTAGATTTCTATTGGTAAGTAACGTCCAAAAAAAGATTTTATGACAACTTTATTGACCAAAGGGTTCAGCTTAGCTGGTTAAACATACCAGTTTCTCCTCGCCTTTGCTAAGGGCTGTGATCATATCAAATTCCTGAGTGGTGAAGATAACATACTGGGAGTATTTAATCATCAGTCCAACGTCAACACCAACATGTGAAATCAACCCCACTGACAGTGAATCACCTGGGTCAGTCTTCAGTGAAAGGATGGCGCTCCGCCGTTAATGACCATGTAGAGAAGGCTTTATTAGCAGCATGACCTATTCTTCTCTCTCTTTTTTTGTAACAAGGTGTTAAATCCCTTTCACACATATCCACCTACACACCCACGGGCACCCACGTATAATGACATGATGTAAGTGAAAGTAAGCGGTTGTTCTATAATGAGGTGTATATGGGTCATATAGTGGACATGAATCCAGTTTCCCGGGTATCCCATTTCCCACACTGATTATCACCTGAGTTTATCCCTTTGTTATCTGAATATACTGCTAAATGCAATGATACGCCATGCATTTCCATGCACATGCACACTCACAAATCAAAGACAAATGCAGCCTCTTTGACAGCATGCATATATTTTTGGCTTCACAGCCACTGACAGCAGTTAGAGCTTGCATCTCAACATCAACAGATATTTTAAAACCGGGTGTTTTTTAACAAGACCTCAGGACATCTCCAGCTGTGTTTTTGATGACGGAAAAAGGTATTTTGAGCCAGAACGTGATGTTTTCCTAAACCTTAGAAAGTGTTTTTTGTGCCTAAGCCCATCAACAACATAATTAAATAATTATATTATTATGTTAAATTGAACCTTAAGAAATGTTAAGTTGCAATATAACGAAATGTGTCATTTCAATTTCTCTGGTCCGCAGAAACATGCATATCGAACATTTACTAATAGCGATTTGGGTTGGCAACAAAGAAAACAAATGTCCTGAAAAAATAATATCACAGCAAGACGACTGATGAAAACAGACGGATTAATTACAAGATGGTCACCATTAATGCAGGTGTTGCCACAACTTTAGTCCTCTTTTTCTCTCTTATTTTGATTGACTTTCCTGTATCTATTTGTAATTATTTATGTATTATGCCTGTCACTGTTGATGTATTTTTGTTTCATGTATCCTCACTACATTTACCATGACTTTAATTCATAGGTGGTACGAGGGGTGTGGATTTATCTAAGCTTTTCATTTCATTGTACTGTTAAGAACAGGTGCATGTGCAGCTCCCCCATGTTGTGTGTCTTTTGAAATGTGTGTTACTTGGCGAAAAAGTAAGTAAAACAAAGGTCCAACAGAAAGTGTTCATTTATGAGACATACAAATAGATACAGACATAGAGTGGGTGGGCTGAAGGAGGTGAAAAGCTCTTTTCCAATTTTCCAGCATGCCACTTCTACCCAATCTATAAAGAAAGCTACTTTACGAAGTATGTCCTTGGCTCTCTGATGTGGTGGGGACACAGCGGAAAATCCTTGTTGTCTGTGTTTTACTTACCTTACTGGATGAGGGTGGGGTCACACTGAAACACTGAGCACAAAGCATAGTTAACTGTTAATAGACACATCATAAATAATAAAGTAAAGTAAAAATAACATATTTGTATCCTAATGACCTAATAACTGAGTTTGTGAGTTTTTGAACTCAAAATTCTTTGTATGCTAATAATAAGAATCAGTAACAATATCATATGGATGGATGGATGGATAACATCAATAGTAAATTATGAGAAATTCACAAGATTCTGATTAACATTCTTAAGCAGTCTATAAATGCAAAACAAGTTTCTTAGACATGTCTTAAAATCTAAACTTTATTCTTTATCTTCATTACAAGGACCATAAAATACGTGGTCTTTTTATGCAGATGATTTGCTGATTTATTTGCTAAATTGTTATATAATATAGAAAACAACAAGCAAATGCCGCAATTTTAATTTAATCTTTACTTAAATTACATGATGCTAATGCAATATTTTGTGAGTGCACTCGAGACATACAGACTGGGAACATTGTCCTGGTGTAAATGTGGCAGGTTATCTAATCAGAAGGTGGTGATGTGCACTTGTATACCGCTACCAAAGAAAGACCATCTGTGGTTGGAATAAGGACCCCTGCCCAAGTGTTTGTGATTACTTGTCTTTTTCCCTGTTGAGCCACGCCTGAAGCGACTTGAAGCTGAAGCTGATTGCTGCACCAGCTGTAAGAAGGCTGGATATATCCCCTGCTCCCAACCAGCAGGGCTTTAGTTTGGTCGTCTTCAGTTAGATCTGCCTCAGATTTGGTCTAATTTGGTTTAATTAAGCATTTTATTATTTGAAACGTTTGACTTTGTGTGGTCTCCCTTTTTGCTGCGACCCTCTGAGCCGAGTTGAACCAAATGGGGGCTCGTCAAAAAATGTGACTGGCTTAGTGGCTTTCGACACTGATTTGTTACTTTTTTTTCTGGAAAAATCACTTTGGGAAATGTTGTGCCACATTGTGCAGTCATGTCACTGGTGTAAATTGTTGTGGGCGATGCACACAGTCGTTGTCGTGGGAGGTTAATAACACATCCCTGGTAGCTCTTCTTTTGGTGCAGTGTTGGTTTTGATTTTTGGAGTTTTTATTTTCCCTGCTAGGTTCCAGATAGAGGGTTATACCTTGCTTCATCTGTAGTGTATAGTGTATCAGTTGCCTTCCCATCCTATTGATTTAGAGTGTATCTAGTACCTCGGGTACCTAGGGTTGAGTTAGATAGTATTTAGTGAGATACAGTAGGTGTGTGGATATGACTCTTGTTTCGGCCATTCTTGAGTTTGAGTCTGTGCACTGCTTTCTTTGTCTGTCTCAGTCTATGGGCTCTTTTATTGAGGACTGGATTTGGATTTGGAGTTGCTGAGCACTTTGGATTGATGACACTGATTCTGAATGTTGAATGAAGTTTTCAGTAAGCAGGCAAGTAAAACCTGGTTCTCCAGAGTTGAATGTCCATTAGATTATATTACTTTTGTTTGGTCACTTTGTCTCGTGTACCTGTGTTGTATGCAGTAAGTTTTTTTGTGACCTTTGCTTTGAGGTGACTGCTTTCCATATTCATACATACAATTGAAATTTTAATTTTTGTAATTTTTTTAAATGTATTTCTGAGTTAGTCTAACTCCACTAATTTTTTTCAGCAAGAACTTTTGTACCTCTAATTGAGTACTTGAAAAGTACTTTGACACACGGTACAGTTTTTGGCTGTACCAGTGCCAGTGGCTGATGCAGCACGGTGAGAAAGAATCACAATGCAAACATGCAATTTAAGAATGGCAATGACAAACTGTATTTCTATTTCTTGCACTTCTTTGCAACACAAAATCTGTGCTCCTCTAAATGAACTTTAGTTTCAGTGTCGGCTCAAATACATACGCGGTATAAAAGGCTTTGTAATCCTACACACAGCCCCAGTGGGAATCATCCCTTAACCCAGAAATCCTCAGCAGAAGGAGATTTGTCCAGTTTTAACAAGGCTGGCGGACAGTACGTTTGTCATTCTCCTCTTCACTCTTCTACCTAAAACACTGGATTTAATAAGGAGGTAGCGAGTCAGAATTTTTTTTTTTGCCTAACAAGGAGGATGCCGTTTAATGTGAGCCACCTGACAGTGGCTGTGAGAGCAAACATTCTGACAGCAGGTGCGTGGTAGTCAGTTTGTTAAAATTTAACAAGGATGGTGGACTGAGGATCTGTCAGTCTGTCTGTCAAACATGTCTTCTGATCACATTCTGACAGCCTTCAGGGAGCGATGCGTGCCAGTGGTATCCAGGATGTGCAAGGATTACACCGCCCAGGAAGTGAGCCACAATTACAGGTCGAACCAAGTTGCCACGTCGGTCCCTGATGGTCCACTCGGCCCAGAGGACTGCTGCATCATGCGTGGGGGATGCTGTTGTGTTACTTTCTCTTCTGTCTCCTCATAATCCTGCTCGAAGTAGTTCAACATTCTGCATAGTACAATACTCTATTTTTCTGAGAATCGATGGCGATCCCATGTCTGTGTTAACAACTGTGCTGAGCTGTGCTTTGAGCTAAATGCTAAAGCATTACGCGTGTTAAAATGTTCAGAATAACAAGGCCAGCAACACTGATGTTTAGCAAGTATATTTACCTTTGCATGCTGGCATTTGCTAATTAGCACTTAAGACAACGCACAGCTGAGGCTGATAGGAATGTCTTTAGTTTTTCAGGTATTTGTTTATTATTCTATTTGTTTATTTACCTTAGTATCATGAACGTATTAGAGAAAAT
The DNA here is from genome assembly GCA_900302685.1 of Spondyliosoma cantharus. NCBI lineage: Eukaryota > Metazoa > Chordata > Actinopteri > Spariformes > Sparidae > Spondyliosoma > Spondyliosoma cantharus. Next base: position 3,727 of record OMLP01023323.1, on the reverse strand, counting down.
TAAAACTTTGACCTGATGATGTCGCTACATGAAAAGTCAAGTAGATCATCAGACTTATGACACATCATCTCGAGGAGGAAATGAAATTTTAGGGCGATCAATCCAACAGTTTTTGAGAGATTTCAAAACCACGATAGTCACCCTCATGTGGAAAATGTAAGTGCTGTATCGTAGGCAACTGGACTTGTTTCAGTTTCTTGACAAGTGTCACGTGGACGCTAAAGCAAAATTCTATAGATCACCAAAATCAATAGCAATCATTGCCTGGGAACCATTAATGATTGCACAACATCCAGTGGTTGTTGATATATTTCAGTCTGGTCATATCTAGACTTTTCTTCAAACATGTACAGTTTTTTTTGTCACCACAAGCGCTACACCATGCTATAGACGTGAAAGTCAGGTCATAAAAATATAATACTTCATATTGTTGAAATATCAATGTGATACCTAGCCTGTGACAGGTACAAATGTGACCGTATCAGTGGTTTTAAGACGCAGTGTTCCTACATTTTATCCCAGCAGCTGGGATGATTAGGCTCAGTTTTAGAGTTGCAGGTAGGTGTGTCTTGAGCTTTGGACAGGGTCGAGCGAACAGTCTTTATATCAAGTTAGGTTCAACACATCCCGATTCCAGCTCTGTACTTAACGCACAGAGATGAGATCGATTCAGCTTGGCGCTGTGCTAAATAAGCATCCAGCGAATAAGCAGATTTCTCAAGATGTTGAAGAAGAAGTTTGCCCTTAAAAGAGCAAAACTGAGAGTTATATGTGTTTTGTTTTTTTTTGGCAAGTGCTCGCAGCTCAGGGACATTTATTTATTTAGTCAGTGCCATTTTAGGTCTACAGAAGCTTCACTACAGGAGCCCTTTGTCCCCGGGAAAGAATAATGACAATGGACAGATAAAGGGAAGTCACCACATTAAACAGCATTAAGCCACTCGGCACCAGACGCATTACCCAGAGAGAAAGAGGGGCTGAAGAAAGGGATGAGAGGGGAGAGAAAATGACAGCGAGGCAAAGAAAAAAGACAGAGGCGGTGATAAATCGGAGGACTAATCCGGGCTACTACAGGAGGATTAAATCGTTCTCCGGCTGCGCGTTTTGCCCGCTCCGTCAGACGGCAGAGGTTAAGCAGACCGTTCTCTACCTTCTACCTCCATCTTCTTTTCTCTCGTTCCCTCCGCCACCTTCTCTCCTTTTCTCATCCGTCTAATGGCATTAGAGAGGCGGAAGTCTTTAATCGTCAGAGCAATGTAGTGAGGCGCACCACACACAGACGGGAGTGTAGCGCAGATGGAGTGTCGGGCTAATAGATGTCAGTGTTTCTGATAATCTGATGGAGGGGAGTGATAACAGAGAGAGTCATTGATTTCCCTTGTGGCAGGCGTGTACTAGTGTGTGTGTGTTGTGCAGTGTGTGTGCACGTACTGTATGTATCTGAGGATGAGAGCGTACAGTATGTGTTTTATTGGATTTGTGTAATCCAGTCATGCACTTAACCCCAATAGGTGGCCCGTTAGAGCGAAGCGTCTGTGTTTTTTCATCGAGCTCGATGCTGAATTAGAATCAATCAACACAGCAACAAAAAAAAACGCCCTTTCTCGCAATATTGAAGAAAGTGACCAAAAATTCCAGCATCCGTCCACTTTATCTGGATCCCTCCAAAAAAAAAACAGTAATGAGGTCTGTCCGAGAAACGATTCAAGTTTCGTGGAACTTTGTAGTTGTTCAGCCCAAAAATGGACACGTGAAATGAAAACACAACCTCCTCGCTGGAGGTAGTAAGTCCACGCTGCTCTACTTTACTTTGCCCTCATCCCACAGTGTACACACCGTCTGTACAAGCCGTGACCAGACGGAACCATTTATTTTTTATCAGGCCGGAACAGAATCTAGTTGTTGTTTTTTTTTTTGTTTATTTTTAAGTTTCAGTGGTGATCCAGAGAGAAAATCTGATGAATGTAGTGGAATGTTTTTTTGTTTTTTTGAGTGAGTGCCTCCCTTGCTCCTTGAATCCACCAAACCTCTCGTGCGGGACACAGTTTTGTTCCGTCCTCCATTCGTCTTTATATTCCACAGGGGGGCGCATCAGAAGCATAACTGCCTTCATTGTTGACTCGCTCGGTTTTCGTTTATTTGATAGTTTTTCCTTGATTTTTGCGCTTCTGCTGTGGTTGAGTAGGGTATGTGGTTAAATGGCTTCATCGTTTGGCTTTTTACATTTGTTTTATTGTTAATATTTCCAACTTTGTTTGCTTCCTTTGCCTGGGGGAACAACTGGGGAACAAGCAGAATGTCTTGGATGTTCGGAAAATGGACATGGTAACACCGCTTACCCAGCACTCTTGGCACTTCACTGCTTTATTCACAAATCAGTGCTGTGTACTAAACTGTACAGGGAAATAAAGGAGGCAATTGAGACTGAGACAAGACTAAATTTGTAAATTTGTTCGCAAAAGAGTCGTCGTCTGCAAGGTCGCCTTTTCAGAGAACCGTTGGAGGAGATGACAGCAGAACACAAGGATGCTGGTGTGTTGGAGAGGCTGCGACCTGTGAGATATGCCTGTGTCATTTTCAGCCAGCCTGCAGAGCTCAAAAGCTCAAGATTTGCAGAGGTTTTAAAGTGACGAGGTGATGCTCTTCTCTGGTTGGACATGAAATTGCCATCACACGGCAAGAACCACATGCTTGACGCTTTCTGGTCAAAGCTGAACCCGTTGGAGATCCAGCGATGAAGGATTTGGAATTTAAAGCTTCCCTACACTCCCAGGAGACATCCTCCTCGTCTTGACACAGGAGGTCGTCAAGGCGCACATCAGATACATACGTACAGTTGGTGGATGCGAGTGATTCACTTTTGGATGAACGTGGTTCTCCGCGCTTGACTTAAAAAATCGAGAGCTTTTGTTTCTCTCTAACTCACGATGTTCCCTCACATTTCATATGTCAGTCATCGTTTTTCTACAATGAACTCTATCAAGAACCAGCAAACAAAAAGGCTCTCTGGTGCACATCATGGCCATTGTCGCAGGATCCCAACAACAGAACACAGACCCGGCATCCCAAGTTTTTCCTCATCCCATCACTCTTTCTTCTCTCACTGACTGGTGAGTGGACATCCATTTAATTTGTCTTTATTTCATCTTATTGTATTATAACAACAGTAACGACAACAATGCTGCCAATTATTTCACTTGTGTAGCACTTTGCACACTTCAAATGCCACAAAGCTTAATTAGAAAGAACAAACAGATGAAAATGAGAGAACAGAAACGGTGGAAAAGGCATTTCTGCTCAAACGGACGCTTACCTAAATTGGTCGAATTGAATATAACAATCAAATTATAAAGAGGTAATTTATGAGGATTAAAGAGGTAATTAAAAAATCTTAAATACAAAAAAAAAGAAATTTGTATTAAGCGCCTGATATTATTTGGAAAACACATATTTTAAGTGTCAAAATAGTAATTTTGTGTTGTTGTGTTATAGAGGTGTGAAAATATTTCTTTGTCTTCCTGTTTGTGTGTGTGTGTGTGTTCATACATACATATATAATAATGCTTACCTGCCTTGGTGTTGATTCAGCAAATGCTACACATGAAGATATTTCTTTCTTTGTGTTTGTTAGTTCAACTTAAATGTGCACGGGAACTCAAGTGACTTGTCCTTGTTACGTCTCGTGGATTGTTGCTGTTATCGTCTTCCGGTGTCCTTTGGAAAATTA
>OMLP01023322.1:0-18111 GCA_900302685.1 Spondyliosoma cantharus | reverse complement strand
TTGTTTACAGGCTAACATTAGCTTTTTACTTCTGGATAGATCGGACTTGTTTGTCCAGCACATCCCACAGGCGCTCAATTGGATTGAGATCAGGGGAATTTGGAGGCCAAGTCAACACCTCAAACTCATTGAGTGCTTACGAGTACCCTTGCACTCCCATTGTAAATGAGTTTGACCCGAAAAGCAAACTACGGTGAATCTTCAAAGTGCGTATTTCATCGTAATTATGCTTTTACCCGAAGGTTTGACTCATATACGTTCACAAATAAAGCCTAGGTTGCATTTTGGCGAGAGTTTTGCTTTAAGTCAGGCAACCGCAATGTGGTTTGTTTACAGGCTAACATTAGCTTTTTACTTCTGGATGGATCGGACTTGTTTGTCCAGCACATCCCACAGGCGCTCAATTGGATTGAGATCAGGGGAATTTGGAGGCCAAGTCAACACCTCAAACTCATTGTTGTGCTCCCCAAATCATTCCTGAACCATTTTTGCACGCCGCATTATCCTACTGAAAGAGGCCACAGCCATCAGGGAATACCGTTTCCATGAAAGGGTGTACATGGTCTGCAACAATGCTTAGGTAGGTGGTACATGTCAAAGTAATATCCACATGGATGGCAGAACCCAAGGTTTCCCAGCAGAACATTGCCCAAAGCATCACACTGCCTCCGTCGGCTTGCCTTCTTCCCATAGTGCATCCTGGTGCCATGTGTTCCCCAGGTAAGCGACGCATACACACCTGGCCATCCATGTGATGTAAAAGAAAATGTGATTCAATCAGAACAGTCTAGTTCTGATGCTCACATGCCCATTGTTGGCGCTTTCAGCTGCGGCCAGGTGTCAGCATGAGCCAGACTGATCTGTGGCTATGCAGCCCCATATGCAACAAACTGCGATGCACTGTGTATTCTGACACCTTTCTATCAGAACCAGCATTAACTTTTTCAGCAATTTGAGCAACAGTAGCTCGTCTGTTGGATCAGACCACGCAGGCTAGCCTTCGCTCCCCACGTGCATCACGAGCCTTGGCCGCCCATGACCCTGTCACCAATTCACCGCTGTTCCTTCCTTTGACCACTTTTGATAGATACTGACCATTGCAGACTGGGAACACCCCACAAGAGCTGCAGTTTTGGAGATGCTCTGACCCAGTCGTCTAGCCATCACAATTTGGCCTTTGTCAAACTCGCTCAAATCAAATCACAGAATGGTATCTGTTCTATCGAGTCGTGATTAATTGAATGATCCTGAGCTAATAGCATTGTATTTTATGCTCAGTCCGAGGGTTGATCACTGCATGTGGCTGAGGATAAAAAAAGGTATTAACTCACACTGAAATGGACTAAAATAAAATCTAAACTGTCCTTTGTTTTAATCTTTTACTGTTACTCTTTTTAAATCTAGGCTGCTGCTATATGTTTTATTTATTACATAAATGAGGCTACCTTTCGTACATTTTCACAAACACAGGGAGGACTTAAGTAGTAGTCTGCATATATAGTTCTGTATTGCTGCTCTATTTCTATTAATTGTAGGCTAATTCTTTTGTTTCATAAATGCATCAAAACATGGCATCATTGAAATGTACTTATACTGTGAGCATAAGTAGCCCACAGCAGAGTTGCCACATGATGTGAAAATATAATTTAATGCTCATTTAGGCCTATTAATAATCTTGATAGGCTAATTTAGACTGTCTTGTCTGCATGACCTTCATTAAGACACAAATATGTTTTGTGGCTCCAGACAGAATTTTTTAGCAAGGGACGGGGGCAAAAATGGCTCTTTTGATTGTAAAGGTTGACCCCTGCTCTGGAGGGTTTACTCCTTAGCTTTTAGTTATACTGATTAAATTGGTGATGGTGGCGTGCATGGATGCAGCGGCCCCTCCAGGGATCAGTGACAGTGAGAGTTTTGGGTGTCCTACCTATCCCAGACATTTAGTAATCAAAATGTACAGCTGAGAGACTTTATTAAGAATCAGAGTAACGCAGGCTGCTAAAACTATGACAAATGGTTGTGATTTTGACATTTTAGGCCAGCACGGGATATTATCGGAGCCAGCCAACCGTAGGAGGAGAAAACGGAAGTGGTGCGAATGTAAACAAAAGAGGGGGAAGAGAGCCAGGATCCATGCTAGGCTAAGGGCTAACTCCTCCAGACCAGCAGTACCATCACTCCTCCACTCTGTTGAAAGAAACCCACCTAGAGTGGAAAGACTGCTATGTGATGGCTTTCACAGAAATATGGCTCCAAGACAATATCCCAGATGCAGCCATACAGCTGGAGGGGATGATGGCTTTCAGAGCAGACAGAGATGCAGCTACCTGGTGTGTAAACGCCATGTTAGCCACTAAACACTGCTCTCAACTAGCGGAGTTCCTCATCGTAAAATGCTAGTCATTCTATCTGCCGAGGGATTTCACCATAGTGATTGTAGCCGTTGTTTACATAGCTCCTAGCGCACATGCTGAAGCTAATGCTAACGAGGCACTTGGATGGCTACATGATGCCAGCAGTGAGCTCCTAACTAAACACCCGGACAGCTTTGTAGTGGTGGCAGGAGATTTCAACCACACAAGTTTAAAGGCTATTTTTTCCCCCCAAGTTCAAGCAAGTTGTGGACTTTCAAATCAGAGGAGATAACATGCTGGACCTTGTGTATACAAACTTCCCAGATGCATACAACATACTCTGATCATCTATCTATAATGCTGGTGCCTGCTTACAAACCACGACTGAAGCGTAGCAGGCCAGTGAAAAAACAAATCAGGACCTGGCCTGAGGGGGCAGAATCAGCAATTTAGGACTATTTCATGAGGTTTCATGAGGTTTTTAAGACAGCAGCCTCTCAGGGAGATCAGATAGACATGGAAGAGTATGCTGAGGTGGTAACCAGCTACATTGCAAAGTAACCCAGAGGATGTCACTGTAATCAAGACCTTCACTGCACGTGGCAACCGCAAACCCTGGATGACTACAGAGATGCGTTAGCTGCCGACAGCGTAAGATGCAGCCTTCAGAGTGGGAGATATGACTGCTCTCCGCTCAGCCAGGTTTGCGCTCTCAAAGGGAATCAGGGCTGCGAAAGGCACCTATGCAGAGAACATCCAGGCACACCTCTGCGACACAGGAAACACCAGGCAGATGTGGCAGGGAGTCCAAGCGCTGACCAGGCAGGGGGTCAACGACGATGATGCTTCTCTCTCTTCCAGGCTCAACAACTTCTTTGCATGCTTTGAAGCACCAAACCCGACAACCAGAGGGAGGGCTGGTCCCTCTCCACTATCTATCGGGCCAGCCCTCAACATCAATGCAGAAGACACACGCAGAACCCTAACCAGGGTCAACCCACGGAAAGCGGGAGGCCCGGATAACATCCTGGGACGTATGCTCAGAACCTGCGCTGGTGAGCTAGCAGATGTCCTGGCTCAGTCAGGCCATCGTCCCCAGATGCTTCAAAACATCCACTATAATACCAGTAGCAAAGAAATCAGTTGTATCCTGTCTGAATGACTACCGCCCCGTCGCACTGACACCAATTGTGATGAAGTGTTTTGAGCGGCTTGTCAAACCACACATCACAGCCAGCCTCCCTGCATCACATGACCCATATCTGTTTGCTTATCGTCCCAACCGCTCCACAGAGGATGAGTGCCACAGAGGATGCACTCAGTCATCACTATAATAATGACACAAGCTATTGTTACCTTTTAAAACCTTTTATTGGAGGGTCTGTGTGTGGCCAATTGTGTGTGTTTTCCGCAGGCAATCTGATGTGTTGTTCCAGATGCCAGGTGGTTCAGTGGGTCGCGCCACCTGTGGAAATGACAATAAGTTGACGTGATTAGCGGAGCCCAGAGTGGCCATTGCGTAACTCAGTAAAGTGTCAAATTATATTATTAATTGTGTCATGGTTAAGGTGAAGAGTTACAACGTTATGTCTTATGCTAAACACTTACCTGTGCTCTCCTGTCTCTGACTCCCAGGGTACGCGAGTAATAGAGTCCCCGGGGAAACAAGCGCCACTTTATCATTCCGGGGGGGTTCCATCTGATGAGATTGTGTGGGGGGTGGTGCACTTAAGTCAGGTTTATGTTTATTAGCTTTGCTGTGGCATGTTGTAAGTGTTAACTATAAATAAATTAACTGAGGTATTGTAAATATTTAGCTGTGATGTATATTGGGTTTTTTTGTATTTAGATGTGGGAGATAATATGGGTCACATTAGAGCACCCCTGTTTTTGGTAACACACACATGTGGAGACTATAAAAGGCTGCATTGAATACCATACTTGATGCCTCTGTCTCCTCACTTTTGGTCATGGCCGCTCACTAGGTCAGCCTAACACCCTGGAATATAAAATATCCAAGCCCCGCTTCCTGCATGCACATACATGAACGACATTCGGTATGCATATGTATCATGACCAGATGCACAAAAAACAATCGACAATAATCAAAACATAACTGACCACAAATTAGTTTGAGGGATTTTTCACCTGTAGTCCATTTTGTATTTATGTAGATTGCAGGGAGTTCTTCTGACTTCAGCGTACATTATTTAATACCGGCACGAGCAGGTCACCAAATTATAAAGGAACAACTTCCTCATATCTATCTAGACAGCGCCACATGTTGGACACAGGAAATGATATTTAACCCCTTTCTGCACTGTCCGAAACACGGACAGTTAAGAGATGCGTACACAATAATTGGCACTTTGAAGCTTTAATTTGTACTTGTATTGTTCGAGATTACCTTTATCTTTGTATTTTATATTGAACTTTACTGTGCTTAAAAAACTAAATTCCTACAAATTTCTGTTGGAATGCAGAAAAACACTCTACAGCAAACACACACACATACACACACACAGCAAGAGATAAAGAGAGAGACAGAGAGAGAGAGAGAGAGAGAGAGAGAGAGAGACCGAAACGATCAGTGGAAAAGGAAATTTAGATATCCATGCCTGTTTGGGGATATGCTGCCTAACACCGTATCCTGGTCAATGAGATCTTGACAGGCTGCTGCTATCTAATCAACCCCTCCACCGTTTTAATCCTCTGGCCCAATCTATTGCCTTCCCCAATTTCCTCCTCTCTGAAAGGCAATCACAGAATGTAGGGTATTTTAATAGCTATTTGGCAGGATGCACTTGAAGGCACCATGAGCGCAGTACAAGGATCTTTCATTAGATTGTCATCTTTGAGTGATGTGAAGCACTCTGGATGGCACAAGCACAGGGGCAGGGGAGGGGCATTGAAGTGGAGGGTAGAGCTGTGACCTTGCTCACGTCTCTGCAGATGGATAATACAACAAGTGCATCTATCTACCTAATTCATACTGACTGTAATATGACACACAGCAAGAGTGTCCTTTGTGATTAATTCTAGCTGTTGGTGGCTAATAGACTCATTCAGGATTATTGTCACCATTTCTGACAAGCCAAATGAGCTAAGGTCCAAATCATGCTGCAGACACATTCTCATTTTATTTTGTAGCAGTGTCCTGCAGGGTTGTGTTCAAAAACAGTAGCTTTGAATTGTAACTTTGTGTCAGTTGACTGACATGTACTATATGGCATATAGCTGCTGCTTCTTTGCAGCTAAAAAAAAAGCTTTTTAAACGTTCATCCCCTTTATCCATCTTTATTTTTTACAGTTGAAAGCTTTTGGACAACACATCTTCATACCTAAACGACTGAATATGTTGATTGACAGTAACTCCAAAAACATATACATATATCACTATACCTAAAGCAACATGACCATTGCAGCGTACCATTGACAGGAGTATTGGACCTTCATTTTACAGTTGCGGGGTTATAACTACTTGGTAAGTATGGAAACATTGTGACTTAAATAACTGTTACCATGAACGGTATGTACAGTACATCAGTAACTTTGCTTAACTAGGTTAGTAACAGTGGTATGAACATTTCTCTATTATAGGCAGAGGTGGGTAGTAACACGCTACATTTACTCCGTTACATTTACTTAAGTAACTTTTTGGATAAATTGTACTTGTAAGAGTAGTTTTAATGCAGCATACTTTTTACTTTTACTTGAGTATATTTGTGAAGAAGAAATGCTACTTTTACTCCGTTACAGTGAGATACATTCCACTCGCTACTTTTATTTTTATTCATCTGTTATTCAGTACACAGTGGTTTGTTTTGTTTTGTCATAGACTTCCACCAAAGGATCTGTCACATGACTCTTCTTCGCCAATCAAACTTAGCCACTAACAACACTTGACTCCGTTTCACCAATCAAACGGAGCCAGGCAGTCACATGACCACGCACAAAATCTCCGCGGCCCCGCACAGAGGTGACTGAAAGCAGAAAACACTGGCGGATTCTGAATCAGATGAGGCAGAACACCCCTGGCCTCACATTCAATCTATGTTTACCTTACAGACTATAAAAAAGAACAGCTATGTCATGCGCTGTCAAACGTGTCTGCTTAAACATGTCGACATGTCAGCCTACAAGAACTCCACTTCGAACACTTTGCGGTAAGTTGTATATTATGTGTTTTGGCTGTGGATAGGCTAACGTTAGCCCTGTTATAACATAATAAATAACTGTCAAATGTACATTGCTTTGGAGTAATTTATCATCACACTGAAACCTCACAGACACACACAGGCACACACAAACACAGTGAACAGCAAAGCACAGTCACCATGGTGGAGAGAAAGTAAAGTGAATTTCAGTGAATAAAACATTTTATTTTTTTCTGTTTCATGACAGACCTTTTGTAGTGGATTGCATTATACTGTACAGGTATCCTAATGAAGTGGCCACACATTTTCGGTAAAACACACACACACACACAGTTTATGGACACATAGACCTCTGTATGCACAGTCTGCCTTGTTTGTGTTCCTCTATATAATCTCTGCCTGCTGAGCCTATTGTGCTGTTTCACGAGTTTAGACAAAAAAAGTCATGAAGTTATTACCATTTCTTGTGGCTGAATTTGCCTTAATTTATGTTTTATGTAATGCTATTTTGTAAAAATTTAATTTATTATTGTTTTAGTTAAAGAATTTGCACATTGCTATTGTATGTTTTTGTCTATTTGATTACATTCGTGCTCTGATTATAGAAACAATACATCAGAAGTTACTCAGTACTGGAGTAGTTTTTTCACTAAATACTTTCTTACACTTACTCAAGTAATTATTTGGATGACTACTTTTTACTTTTACTTGAGTCATATTATTCTAAAGTAACAATACTCTTACTTACAATACAATACTTAGAATTTGTGGCTACTCTACCCACCTCTGATTATAGGATGCAGTGATGCGGACGTGGAATATTCAGAATAATAATAGGAGCATAATTGAGATTTTGTGGTTGATGTTGAATGTTGATTTTGACAGTAAAAAGCAAAACATCTCTCTCAAGGTCTGAATTGTGGGCGGACATTAGGCTAATGCGACAACAATTATTAACTACGTAAGCTGTGTTCACCTGAAGCTAACATCCACTGAATGAGAGAGGTATGTGTGGCAGAGTCATTTTTACGATGTTGCCACATTCAGTAAGTGCGCTGTCTTTGAACTGCTATGTGAAAATAATATTCTTTGAGATTGCATCCCATAAAGCTTGCAGACAGATTTATGTTTTGTTTATTTTTTGTTTGTTTATTGTTTGTGACAATGGGGAAAAGGAGCTGTGTGTAGTAATAGAAAAAAAATATTGTGGCATACATCGAGATGCATCAAGATACATCAAAATTGTTGCGCATCTGAATTGTTGGCAGGTGAATCGAATCACATCATTAGACTGGTGACGATTCACACCTCTAGTCAGTAAGTTATGAGAACATCATTGTTAATTTCTGATTACACACTGCATGAATAGTGGTCTCCTGGATGAAAATCCTGTACTTGTTTTAAGGGAGTTTATCCTCCCTTATACTACTTGACTTCCTCCTTTGCTGCTGTTAAATTGGCCATATATGGGCACTGCTTATCAAGAAGCATAAACATAGGTCATAATAAGCTGATTTCACAGTGGATTTCTGTGGTCGTTTTTTTAATGAGGACGGAATGATTTTGGATGGATCTCAGCTTTGTTGCAATTACTTGCTAATGAAACTGGACATATTGTTCCTATCTCAGTCTCACAGACCCTCAGGCTGTAAGACTCCTGTTTTCATCCTCAGCACTCTGCTGTTAAACATGGATTTAATTCTATTACTTATTCAACCCATATTGGTCATAATGAGACAAGTGACAGGCATCAGGAATCACTATAAAAAATATTAGGAGATAGCCAATCCTCTCACTGATGGTCTTGTTTGCTTATATAAATAGTTACATAAGCACATACAGAGGCATCAGTATTCAATCATGGAATAAAATGGCAAACGTTTACTACAGGTCTGTGACAAGCATGCTTAAAGCTGCATTAAAGTGTAACATATTAGATGCCGTCTGGTACCCCGACCTCTACACCCATATTTTTAACATTGCTACAAAAAGAGTGCACTACTTCTTGCAATTATAGTATGCTTCAGATGAGGTACTGTAACTTAGCCACTGGGTTAAGGTCATGGAAAATAGGTGTTCATAAAATGACAGTGCTGACTTTGAGACATGATGCTGATGAAGGCAAATGCTTTGTACATCTTCCTCCCCAACCTCCACCCCTTCATTTACATTGCACTGTATGAAGGTCACACTGATTTAGCAATACCATAAATCTCAAATGCAGAAAACTGCATATGAACGTAATTTGTAGAAGAATGGGTTGACATTGGTGGGAAAAAGGAACATGAGAAACAAGAGGCACTAACAGCTTTCAATGACTTAACAGCTTTCCTTTTCACAACTGGATGCTCTGCTGTACACACACAGCAACAGAATGAATGAGGAAATAAAGTGTGCCCTTTACTGTATTGCAAACAAAGTTTAACCCGTGGCTACAGTCTTGTAAACCAATGCAATTAACTCTTTGAAGAAAACCCAAGTTGACTTCTCCCTCTCTGACAGTGCAAAAAGAATGAACGAGCCAAAGGGGAAAGATATGCATGTTTATGTTAATGAAGCTCATGCATAGTGTAGCATTGGCGTTCATCCTCTACTTCAGGTATCCTTCATAAGCATGTCATTTCTCAGCCTCTCAGTCATTTAGTGTGCATGGGATTATTAGTCAAGTGACACCACAATAAACCTAAAGGCCTCTGCATGCAAACATGGTTCAGTAGTTTTACAGTAACAACATGCAAGTTCAACCGCTCATAATACACTGTGGCGGCTCATTATTACAAGCTAACAGCTAAGCAGAGACATTTAAACTGTGAGAAACCTGCACATATTGCAAATGAGCAAAAGTGATGGGGGCAGCTGCTACCACGGGACGTGACTGTTACCTATTCGTCTTGGAAACTGTCTTAGCATTGACAGATGCTTCCTAATCAATCTCTGCCATCAGTGCAGACAGGGACTGAAGATAGAACTGTGCTTTATTGAACTGAGGTGGAGTCTGGCTCAGCTAAAGCAGTTGAGGGTATTGATCCATCAGTCGATACCCTGCACTATTCGTGGCCAAACCTTTGCTGACTGTTGTTTGTATCTGTATCAAGCGCTCTTCAGGGAGATTGCTGTTCGGTCTTGGCTCTCATCTTTATACAGTCAGCTGGGATTTATGCTCAGACTGCATGCACCGGGAAGGCTCTCATTAAGCTAGAAAACTGTCAAAGTAATCACAACACAGTGTCACAGCTCAGAGCAGCATCAATAGTTAAGCCAATTTACTTATAGAGCACATTTACCAACCACACATGTTGACCAAAGTGCTTCATAAGGAAGATCTCAAATAAAATAGATTTTAACCAAACGTACACAAACATTAGAAATAAGAGTATTGTATTGACAGTGCACAACATACCCAACGATTAGACTGAATTTCCCTTTGTTAATTTCAATCATCCAGCTAGCCTGGCTATGTCAAAGCGGAGCAACATCCATCTACCAGCACCTTCTAAACACGATATGTCTCATTTATTAAATCCGTAAATTTTATCTTTTACTGGGAGGTAAAACCTGGGACCTGCTGCCCCTCAGCCAGTAGAGGTATAAAGGTAAAGGTGATTATTATTGAGCATTCTGAGAAGTTCTAGCAGGTAGATTATATTACCTGTACAGAGCCACACTAGCCTGTATGCTACACTAGGCAGCAGCTTTATATTTAGCAGCTGACATGACAATGATATCAATCTTCAACAATAATCACAGAAGACATTCAGCGTTAGATTTATCATTGTGGATTATTTTACAGTCTTCAAGTCTCAAAGGGAAATGATGAAACCATGCAAATGAATGAAACCCTCATTTTCATTACAGTTTCCTTCTGGACAAAAAAAAAGCAAGTCTCTGACATGCAGCTTTCCACAGATATTTAGTGAGTCTTAAACAACATATTTTGATGTTGTGTATGATATCTTGGACCCCATTGGACGAGGTCAGGTGGTAATGCATTAGTTACCACCTCCACCAAGGGTAATGTTTTTCACCCATGCCTGTTTCCCCAAAGCTTGGATGGAGGATGGATCCTGGCTCCAGGTAGACCCCATTACCTTTTCGAGCAGATCCAGGTGAAGGGAGGGATTCACAGATATTTTTCACTTTCTTTAACATTGAGAGATGTATTTTTTAGACATTTTCATACATTTCTCAGTGAATAATTTGTGGATCTTGATGAAAAAAACCTGCCATATATGGGCAGCTGGTGTGTATGAGTGAGTACAATTTGTTGCAGATCCAAATAAAAAATCTGGATCTAGCAGATTTAAATATATTTTATTGGTATTGGATGAGGCTTGATTGAATTGAAGGGGATTTTTTCGCCTTGGTGGAGGTATGCGCTCTACTTAGCCATTTGAGTGGAGCATTTGTTAAGTGTGAACTTGCACAAAACTGATCACGTCCTGTCTGTCTGTTCAGCAGCACAACCATGCAAGATGCAGTCATGAAACAATTTTTCTTTATATCTGTGTGTATGTACGTCAATGTGGTTCACAGCATATGACACATATGAACGTGACAGTAGTGTGTTGAAACCTTAACTGCTGCTTTTTCTACACATGCGTGATGTGGAAACTTGAAGCCCTGAAATTTCACCACCCATCATATCATATATTATGATATATATTTTATCCTATACTTTTAACATTGCGCCATATCATGTCACAGATTGTAATCACTTCCATTTACAGTATTTTTGTCAACGTATACTTTTTATACACATCTGTAATAACACAACTAACTCGAATTTCAGAATTTCACTGTCAGTGTCTGCTTCTGTGCAATTGTTGTGTACATGACAATACAACAACTTGAGACAAGAAGTCTGAAATCATGATGCTTAAAAAATAATTTAACCAAACAAGTGAAACAGGATATATAAACTCTACATTTTTGGAGTCGATCATCTTTTGGCTGCCTCCCCCCTATTTCTATAGTAAAAGAAAGACTCTGAGATGTATCCAGCTGATTTCAGAATATAGGAGACCACAGGACAGGGACAGGGCTAACTGATCAATGGCAATAGCTCAGTCCGTAGGGACTTGGCTTGGGGACTTGAAGGTCGCTGGTTCAAGTCGGACCAAAAAAATAATGATGTGGACTGGCAGTTGGAGAATGCTGGTTCACATCCTGGGCATTGCCGAGGTGCCCTGCAATTGTTGCTCGTTGGGCGCCGTGGCATGTGTGGCAGCTCATCTCCTCTATGCTGCATGTGTATGTGCGCACCTGTGTGTAATGTGAGTGGAAAAAAGAATTAAAATATAAATAAATAATTATCATTTCAAATTATTAATAGGTTGCTGCTATGACAACCACCAACTCATGATTCTGAGTGAACATCTTCATCGTTATAATAAGAGATTGTATATCTGTACTTGAAGACATTTTCATTATCTAGAAGTGAAAAAAGCTTGAAATGGTGTTCGCTCACAGTCCTAGTGCATGTCTCAGCTATCAGATGTTATGAAGGTTCCATGTTGCACAGGTCTTATTATGTCCTCAGATAAGAACTGTGACACCTGGGCTCATTGCATTTCTGGGTAGCGTGGCCAGGTGAGGAAGAGGAGATTGTACAAAGCTCACCCCAGGGCTGCCTCGCTGGGGTGATGAACTCTCTATTTTCCTTTGCTGGAAGCACTTTGTACATATTCTCTGTGCAGATTTTACACAGAGAGTTCCACACTTCAGACCCTCAGAACTGTGAAGTTATGAAAGTATTTGAATTTACTGGATTTAGAAACTACCTTCAGACTGATAAATGCAATTCACCAGACAGTCTGAACACATTTGCAGTCTACCACAGGACTGACACAGACAAAAACACATGCATTTCTTTGGACAGTCAGGAGCAACTAACCGTTAAAAAGAAAAACATTCATTCACTGTGCTATGTTGCTCAAAAATAATTAGTTGTTGTGAT
Source organism: Spondyliosoma cantharus (assembly GCA_900302685.1). Taxonomy (NCBI): domain Eukaryota; kingdom Metazoa; phylum Chordata; class Actinopteri; order Spariformes; family Sparidae; genus Spondyliosoma; species Spondyliosoma cantharus. The sequence goes on along the minus strand of OMLP01023322.1, from coordinate 5,644 downwards.
ATCTCTCGAAATACATGCAAGTGATTGATATAGCGCCAATGCACAACAAAAGTTATCTCATGACACTTTTAAAGACCAGACCTAGCCTGTACTTTGTATTGACTAGATCTTACACTAGACAGTCCATCATATCTGGCTATAAAGTTAAATAAAGAGACATTAAGCTCCATCACTGTTAATATAACTTCTTTTAGACTTTCCTCAAGAAAAAAGGACTGCCAGTTTGTTAAAAGACTTATTAGGCCTACATCTATGTTCCACTGACAAGGACCTCCATGTTAGTTATGACTCATATCTGTTGCTCTGTTATCTGCTCTCAAAAAGCTCCAAAGTAGTTTGAGGAGGTGAAAGGAGGTCGAGGTGGGAGTGATGGGATAGCAAATGGGGCTTTTCCACTGTCTCTTTTTGCTTTTCCATTACCAGTTTAAGTGTCAATGTTAAGCGGATTTTGTTGTGTTATTTGTAGTGATTCGATATTTGAAGTGAAACCTGATTCAGATTTGACAATCATCTGTATCTGAGTTAATGATGAATTTAGTTTTGATGTAACATAAATCAAAAACGAAAACTAGGTTGTTCTAAGTAAAAATTGTTGTTCAGTCTTAAGGACTGGAATGGATGAAGTCCTGTCCCTCACTTACAGTTGGTTTCAGTGCATACAATGTAATGCTGGCTCTAATTCCACAATTCACCTGAGTGGGAGGTATTAGAGCTTTACTGTACTGCTCCTGCTGCCGGTTTTGGAGTTCTTACCTGATAAACGGATCCAAACTCTAAATCAAAGTCCTGCATCAGGGTAAAGTCTGGCTTATCTTGTAATAAAAGATAATTAAATTACGCCGCTTTAATCCTCCAGGGTTAATAAAGACCCCTGAAGTAGATTAATGAGTGTGATTTCTTGATAAGACAAATTAAGAGCCCACCTTTTAGTGTATTAAAAGCCCTGATTGACCTCCCAGGTCCACTTGACAACTTTGATGTCATCCAACATTATTTGAATTCCACTATTCGGGACCCAGGGAAGGAACCTTTCAAATTAGTTAAGAGGAGCTGATAAGACATTTTAGCCGAGGCACATTTAAAGAGGTCCGTAAACAAACAAAAGGAAAGGACAGATAATCCATAAGCCATTAATTAACTACTGCCGCTCAGCACATCCGGGCACTGGAGTTGTTTTAATAATGAACGTAAAATGAGGATGAAAGAGGACTGCATTTATTTTATCTCAAGTGTTAGTCTGCTTATCACCTCCACTTCTTCTCTTCTCCTCTGTTTTCCTTATCTTTCCTTCCACACTCTGTCCTCCAGTCATCGTTCTGCTCTCTCTCCTCCTCATCTGCACCTACCACTCTGCCCTTTTTTCCACCTATTCTTAATTTCCTAACATTTCTCTGATCGCTTTTCTTTTCACTCACCTTCTGCAATCCTTCTATAACCCCCCTTTTCTTTCTACCTTTTATATTCTTTCTTTTACTCCTTCTTATCCATCCAGCTAGATTCCCACCAACACAGAAGTTGTGTTTAATATTTGCTCAGCTATATCACCAGTTCCAGAGACGCAACCCAAGATTATGTTCTTTACATCCAAGGACAACCTTTAAAAAACTATCCTTCTATAACATAAACATTGTAATTACACTGTCACATTTGTCCTTGATTGATCCATTGGTTGGAATGTCAGAAAGGTTTAGTCTTATCTTATATGAACCTGTCAAAGAGAATACACCAGAGGGTGAATAAAAGAGAGTGAGGAGGAAGGCGACAAATGTAAGAAATTTAACATGCTGCGGGTAGTATTGAGCTCTACACATCCTCATGCCTAAATGACTGAATAGGTTGATTGTAAACATTTCCCAAAACAACATTTATCACCATTCCCAAAACCATTGCAGTGTAACAGCCACTGGACCTTCTTCGTACAGTTTGGTTGGATTTAGGCAAGAAAACTACTTTATTAGGTTAAGGCCAACATCGTGGTTTGGGTTGAAATCACTACGTTATTTCTATAACTTCTGTTACAAACGTAGCCATGATACCTAAGTTACGGAGCCCTGGAGGTGACATGGATGCTTTTGTATTTTTTTTATCTCGAGAGTGCGACTTACTATCACGCACGTGCGACTTACTGTATCTTGCGCGCACGAGATAGTAAGCTAGCATCATCATGGCTAGCACCATCATCATGGCTAGCATAATAGCTAATAAAACCTACACCTGGACAGTCACCGTGGATCATCAAAATACCTATTACATGTACCTCTTACTGTTACACAATAACACTTGATTCACTTTTATTAATTAATTAATCAATTCAAATTATGAGATGGTCTCGATCCATGATAATAATAATTAAACCGACTGCGACTGTTTAATTAGATCAAAAGGCGCATGAATTACTATCTCGCACACGCGACTTACTTAAGTTAAAAAAAAAAAAGATCCATGTCCCCTCCAGGGCTCCATACTAAGTAACTTAACGATGTACCTTCACTACATTAGAAAGCTAAAAGAACTCACAGTCGACTTCTGGTGTCACACTGGACATGAACAGCGGTCTCCTGAATGGAAGTCCTGTGCTTGTTTTGTCACGGTGCTGCTGTGACAGCCTGGTTGCTTTACTGCGGACAAGCCCGCCTCCACTCTGAAAACCCGGGTCAACCTAGACGCCAGTTATTTTGTGGTGCCTGTATATAATAGATTTTACGGTAATGCAGTGCCAGAACAGAATTCAAAATAAAAGCAGAGACTTGAAGGCAATTTGCAATTTCACACAAATTCAATCAGTCAGTCAGTCAGTCTGTTGATTGATTGATGAATTAATTAAACGATTAGTTAATGAATTAATTAATTGATCATTTAAGAAATTAATTCATTGATTATTTACTTAATTAATTTGACCAATTCTGATCACATTGAAGCCTTAGTAGATGGAGGCCATGACATTTCATCTGTGCGAGTAATTAGTCCAACATAAAAATAAACACAACATCTGGAGTTTCTGATGAGGAATTCCAAAATAAAAGACCACTTAGTCAAATATTTTCAATATTTCTTTCAATTTCAGAAAATTAAATCAAGAGGAAACTCCCTGTTTCCACAGACTAATTTCTGTTCAGACTGATAGTAGGCCTACTCCACCTCAGAGAGTCACTCAGTTAATTCCAGTTCTGATGTGGAATTTCAAAATTTCAAAAAAGACCTCTAAAATGTCAAATATTTCTAATATTTCTCTCTTAATTCAGACTGATATAAGGAGGAAACTACCTGTTTTCACAGAGTAATTTATATCAGACTGATAGTACTCCACCTCAGACAGTCGCTCGTGTAATACCAGGAAGTTCTGATGTGGAATTTCAAAATTAAAGTCATCTAAAGTGTGTTACGTAAGAAACTTAACTACATTTGTCAGCTAAAACAATTCACCACTGACTTTCACTTCCACACTGGATACAAACAGAGGTTGCCTGAATTAAAGCCCTGTGTTTAGTTGACCCAACGGCCCATCCCGGTCTGCTCCCTATATAGACTTTTTGCTCTTTGTCCAACTTCTCCTCATTACCTTGTGATTGTGATTTTGGGCAACATATATAAAACTGTATTTGTTGACTGAAGAAGCTGCCCATGTCTGAGAGTAGACCTCTACACCATTGCTCTCATCATGTCGTTTTATGTTTTTCTTTTGTATTTGGCCTCATCTACCTCCCATTTCTCTCCCTTCCTTTCCCTTAATTTCCTTTTGCTTTCTCTCTGCATCAGCAACAGGAAGCAGCTGGGAGACATCATTGACAATGATTTGGAACCACATATTAATTTTTTATCCTAAATATATTAGGCCAGGCATCTGGAAGGTCAGTAGCGTAATGGCCATTGTATATTTTATGAGCAGCAGGAAGCAAAGCTCTTGGAGTTAATTATGTGGATGAGGGGGCTTTCAGGTAGAGACAAGGGCGCTACTTAAATCATCACATAAGCCTCCACAAAAAGGTCAGATGCTTCAAAACGACACTGAATGCCCTAGATTGGACAGAGTGGCTGTAATCATTTGGAGCTCCTGCCATTGTCTACAGGCCAAACACATTTGTGGAGGTGACATTGGACATCTACAGTATATTTCCATGGCCACTGTGTGGTAGTACGTGGCATTTCTCTGTAAGCACACTAACTATCTACACATGGCATGTTCACATTTTGACAAAAAGAGGTTAAAATTTGATTTCCTTCGCTCATATCTTCAGTGTCTTCAGGCAAATTTAGCCATTAAGTGTTTCCACAGGAAATTGTCGGCTTGGTGCTGCCAAGTGCTCTGTGGTGAGTGATGGTTACAGCCACATTAAATCACTGGGAAAATTAAGACTGCAGCTCTAAAGCTACTAAAAAGAAAGTGTATTTAAATGTGCCAACAGTAAACATGTTGTGTCCTATCCAGTACAACCTCTGCGTCTCATATATTGTCAGATGGCAATGATTTCTGTCAATACTGTAAAAAAAAGAATCCTCGACAGTGTCCAGAACATTTTTGGCATGATTAAAGGATGAATCAATTAGCTGACGACTTAAGCGTTGGACACTGATATTCACTCTTGTTTTGAAATACAGTTTAAAGCTACTACAAGAACTTTTTTGCATGTGGATTCTGGTGGGTCATGTGGGAAAACATATGATGTTACAGAAACAAAATGAACTTTTGTTTTGTTTTTCTACCGTCCCACCAGACTACAGGCAGCTTCTTTCCCCAAATTGTGAGACTCCTTAATTCATCCTCAGTACTCTGCCATAAAATGTAGTTTTAATTGAGTATGAATGGTCATATTTGGACAAAGTTACAGGCATCAAGAATAACTTTGATCATTTTTCAGAAACAGCCTACTGATGGTCGTGTTTGCTTATGTTGGTCATATATAGGCTTCAGTATTAAATTGAGACTGTTTCATGACCAGGTAAAAGTTAAGACTTTCCCTGGTTACCCATGTGAGGTAGCTGTCGACAATCGCAATATTGGCTAGTTTAAGTCACTTCTTAGTGTGAGATTTTTCTGCTTTTCATCTGTGATTTACTTTTAAGCCATTAAATACATTAACATGCCAGGCATATTTTAGGATATATAGGACTAATTGCCTCTGAATAATAACTTCTGTCTGATAAGGGATTTACACGTTGTTATCCCATATTTAAAATCATGAACCTTGTGTACACAAGACATCTCTTTCAGGCTCCAAGATTTCCCATCACACTTTAAGTAACGTATTGGTTCATTATGATGACAACACATTTTGCTGGAAAGAATTAGTTCAGTCATTTAAATGGAGTTATTAGAACTGAGGTTCAGGAATTGGACCACGCCAATCATCTCACCGACTTGCCACCCAGGTCCAGCCAATCAAACCACCTGCATCTCCTCAACCTAACCGCCTGCGCCTAATCAACTCAACTACCTCCATCGCCCTGATCCCATCACCCATGAAGCATAAATAGGTAAGTCAACCATCTCTCTCCCGTTCGTCTCAAGTTCTACAACCCTCCCCCCAGACCCCCTCCTTTTCCACCACCCCTTTCCACAGGATCAGCGGCAGCCCAGCTTTGTGCATCACCATCTTACAGCAAGAAGACACCACAGAGCAGGGACCGGGCCATGCAGCACAGGAAC
>OMLP01023320.1:0-16974 GCA_900302685.1 Spondyliosoma cantharus | reverse complement strand
GTTTTAGTTTAGATAGTTTATTTCGGTCCATGTGAAACAGAATACAATTCATTAGTTATCATAATACATCAACTTCATCAACAATACTGTTGTAGGTCCGAAAAGGGTATAGGCTGAAGCTAAAAAGCTTATTGCGCCTACCCCATCTACATGCAAGAGAAAGAAAGAAACAAAAAACAAAAAAACAAAAAAAAACAACAATTACCTGGGAATTTGGTATAGATCAAATGGGTTACTTTACTTTACTTTGTTCGTTGTTACCTTTTGTTATTTGCTTACTTGTGTTTTCTGAGCATTTTTATAGTGCCATATTGTTGGGAGGCTAGGCACCCGTGGAGAGGTCCCTTCACTTTTTGTATGTAAATAAACACACGGGTACACACTATTGACCACACCATTTGCAGTGAGGTTTGCTGTGCTGCACTGAAGGGGAGTAGTGGTAGCACCAGGCGCGCCGTTAGACCTGTTTTGGGAATATATATATATATATATATGGTTGCATATCGAACGGCCAGCAGTCACAAATGCAACATTGTCACCAGCGCAAATTGCGCAGAAGCTGACCTGGCTTTCTTTATGGCATATGCCCATATATGGGCAGAGTTGCAAATTCAACATCAGTGTTATTCTTTCCCCCTCTATGCGTCACTGATATTACCAGAGCCTGTCTATTAGCCTACTATTTAGTACCATTGCAGTGTTTATAGTAGTTAGTTATTATGGATGTACGGAGGTTCTTTGGAAAAAAAAGTTGCAGCCACAGCAAGAAGACATGGAGAGTGAGACATCATCTCCCCCAAGCCCTGATAATACTTGGAACAGCTCAGGTTCGTGAAAAATTGAATTGTGGTCGTGGGTGACAATGAAGCGAAGAGATTTTAATAGGGAATGTTCTACCTGCTCTAATAGCTGATGCACACAGCACAAATCTTATTTCAGGCTATAATATCTTTAACATAAACATTACTCAGTAGGCCTATAGTGAGGGAAAATTAGCTTTATTGTGATTTAAAATACTACTATGAGAACCCCAACGATTGGCCTTCCTTTCCTTCTCAAACTATGTTGAAATTGCATCTTTAACAGCCCAATTTTCAAAATTTCCAGACCCCCATTAAAAAAAGACTCCATCTGCGGGCAGTGATGCCGGTAACCTTATCCCCTAACCTTAGTAACGCGCTACTCTAATCTGATCACTTTTTTCAGTAACGAGTAATCTAACACGTTAATGTTTCCAAACCAGTAATCAGATTAAAGTTACTTATTCAAGTCACTGTGCGTTACTATTATTTTAGTCATTTTCCTTAGTAGAAATATATATTTTTGCTTTCTTCTTGCATCTCGGGGAGTGATGTCAGGTATGCCACAAGTCACGTTTTCAGCATGAGGACACTCAAATGTCACACCACGCAGCGACACAAACACACCTCGGCCCGAAGTTCGGGCAGAGAATCTAAACTCTACGCTAGTGTGTGCCTTGACAGATTATCAAGAGTGCCTCACCTGAGTAACCCTGCCTCTGTGAACGGAGCAGCTAGAGGTGCACGAGAGCTGCTATTGTCATCTTTTCGCGTGAAATATAACCAAACTTCAGAGCACTTCTGCCTCTACGCCATTTTTGCTGCGCTCTGAACCAAAACAATGCAGCACGTGTGTGACGTCATGACGCATTTGCAACGAGCAGAACCGATAAGCGGAATCGTTAAGCAGGCATGCTAACGATTCCGAGGAATTGACTCACTGGACACCGGTTCTGAAGTAGAAGTTCTCTACTCATGATGTTGTACAGAAAAGGATAGCACAAATATGAGAAAATAAAAAGTAGTCCCTATGGAATATTTGGTTTCCAAATATTTCCAAAGCTGGTGAACATGTTGAAAAGTTGTCTATTGACACATCCAGCACACAGGGAGCAACACTAGTGATGACATGGAGTCATGCTACGGGAGAAATTATGAATTTGATGGAATATTCGCTCTTCTTTTAGCTCTGATTTGGTTTCCACCAATACTCGAGGAAGATATTTGTCTCTTTAGCAGCTAAATGCTCCACTATGTTCACCAGCTGATTGATAACTTTTCTTGTGTACTGTTACCTACATTCAATAATGTACTTTTATTCTATTTATATTTCACTGAAAACACTTCATGCATCAGAAAATAAGAGTGGTGAGAGTGAACCGAAACAATAAGCTGAAAGATGCTAAAAGGCTCCTGTGAAACTGCACAGTCAGGCAATAATTCTCTGTGGGTTCGTCAGTATGAGTGGTAGCTTTTATGTTACGCATAGACGTTTGATCATTCGTTACGATAAAGATATCGATGATTGCATCTTTAAAAGGTGAATAAATGGACCATGTAGTAAATACAGGTAGGAAGGACCCCAAGAAGTCTTGGCCCCAAAGAGAATATTACTGATTGGTAAAACCCAAGGTAGTGAGCACTTTATTGGGGATCATTTAGGATGCTACACTCCAGTGATTTAGTACACTGAGCACTGTTGTCAGATGAAGCTGCGCTTCACTATTTGGTTCACAAGGCCGACGTGGCTGGACAGAGCGAATGAGTTCAGACAAGATGCTATTAAGCAAGGACAGCCAGAAGTCAACAGATCACACACACACACAGACACACACACACACACACACGGCAATGCAGGACTGAATTTACCCACAGAGTGAAATATCCAAATAACTTTTCATCAGCTTTTTTTTTTTTTTTGTCTTTGGCAGTATTGTGTTTACTCAACATTTCATCTAGGTATTGACTAACCACACACAATCTGTGTCCTTGCCATAGAATGAAAATGTGCTCCTGGGCGTGTTGAGAGAATTAAATAAAAGAGAGACCTTGTGTTTTAAAGAGTGAAGTAGTTTGTATTCAGTGGATCACAAACTTTCCATTATGAATCAGTGAGCGCTGAGAACAGTTGGACATGGCAACTTTCATCAACAGTATACAAGGCTGTTTATTTTTTTACAGGGAGAAAAACTTCAGCCCTCCATTTGTATTCACAGTAACCAATATGCATGAACGCAAACTAATTCACCGCAAGCTACATCAAGGTCAGTGTGTCCATTGTTGAAAAGAAAAAAGTGACAAATCTGATGCAGCAGGAACAGCGGCACAGATGTAGCTGAGCAAATAATCTGTGTTTGTCCCTGATCAGCTGACGTGCAGACTTGCCACGTCGCTTTCGGAATAAAGCACCCACTCCAAGATACTCGTTGGTCACTAATGTACTGCTGTCTGCTCCACTGCCTGAGCTAAGTTCATACATTATCACTTTGACCCTCAGGCTAACAGCTAAGCCCCAGTTCTGTCTGCCTTAACTTAGCTCATTCACATTCCTCCTCCAGCCAGTGCTTCTCCCCATTGCTCTGCTGCAGGAGCTGTTGATTGGCCTAATGCCTTAACTGAATTAGAATAATAACCCTGCGGACAAGACTATGTGGTGTTCAGCTCCGGGCGAGTTTTTACATGTTTTTTGGTTTGTCCGCAACATAGATGAGGCGTCACCGGGGGGGGCAGCAGGTGAATGTTTATCAGAGCCGGGGCCCTCATTAAGGCACAGAGTTCTCCTTGACCTATCTGCAGCTGTGCCTGTGATGCATCACTCTGGGCAATCCCAATCACGAATGCAAAGTGCTTTCTTTCTCAAGTGGGGACGAGGCAAATGTGATGTTAATGAGACAGAGACGGCGGCTGGGCATTGCGTCTGTACACAGGCTGTCAGACAAAACAGTGACAAGAGTTATCAGTGTAAAAGACTATGGGAACATTGATCTGGAGACTGAGAACATCAAACATCAATCTGTCAAAATGACTGATTGGATTTATCAATGTGAACATAAGCCCGGTTTCTCAATATGTTTGTATTACCCTAATGGAGGAGAAGCTCCGGAGACGCCCCCAAATGTTTCTTGATTTATGGCAGGAGCAATTACATCTTGCCAGTGTACCGATGCTTGATGGGCGAATTGGTGCAGGTAATTAGAAAGAATAATGAAACAGGGAGCCGAGGGAACGAATCCCTGCATCAAAAAATCTAATCAAAGATAAATGGACTATCCATATTACCGAGTCATTATGCCGGAAAGATTATTGTTTTAAATCCCTGTGTGCACCAGCTATGGACTCTTTCTCAAACAAAAGCCATTACTCTGCTGACACCTCCGACTTGTTTGCAGACTGATTGATATTCCAAGGCTGGTGAGCGTTCCTCCAGTTTATGTTTTCAATTTCGGGGCTAGACAATGGGTGGGGGTATTTCACACTGAGTAAAACAGCTATTGATGGATTTACCACAGAATACGGAAATGTTATCAAAATGCACCCAGAAGCATACATTTTGGGCTCAGACAGAAGCACATGCACACACATACACACATACACACGCACACACGCACACACACACACACACACACACACACAAATACACGAAACACATGAAGCTCTATGTGTTGGCTGATTCAATTGGAGCAAGAAAGTGCACTGATGGAACTGTTGTTAGGATTTCTATTTACAAACTAATTCCCTACTTTCTACTCTGTATCGAAGCATGTCAAGGTATTCAAATTATATATTGCTGTTGTGCAGATGAAAAACCCATAATCTTCCTGGAATTTTGAAAAAAACAAGAGGAAATATAACAAACAACAAAATAATTGTTTATTTCTACCAAAGTAAGTTATTTTGCAAGCAGTGTTGAGGAGTGCAACAAGGCAAATTTACATTAAAACTGAACAAGAACACCAGACATATGATGTCATTTAATAATAGCTACTGTCTGTCAAGGCACTGGAGGCGCATAAAGTACAATGAAAAGTAAGTTGAGAAGATTGGTACCATTCAAGCTAACACCAGGTGCTTAGCACAGAGACTGGAGAGACTTTGCCTGGCTTTTAAATACACCGGCTACCAGCACCTCTAACACTGACCAAACAACACATCATATCGTTTTTGTGTAATTCGTGCAAAAACTGAAATGATAAAATGATAAACATGACTATGGTTCTACTTACTGCCTGGTAACCTCACAGTGATGAGAGGAGATACAATCTGCTGTAGCCCACATGTTATCTCTTGCTACAATGTGACTGTGACATCATTGTGGCAGTGTCTGGCCAGCACAGTACCAAACATGTCCGGGAAATATCAACAGGATTCGTCCACTCTGAAGAGAGTGCTGGCTAGAGAACCAGTTAAGCATAAAGATCCAGCAAGATTTTGGGGAATATTTGGTTGTGTTTGTATGGCAGGGAGCTAAAATCCACACAGTTGTGTGCATGTATCTGTTCCTCATCAGTCAGCATAGTTTTTGCAAGTCATGCATGCTAGTTCTAGCCTGTAAGGTGCGGTAAAGCATATTATAAATATAAGAATTCTGAGTTTGAATTTCTTCTGTCAAAACTAAGTCACTTTAACCTATATATGAGTTTTTTTTTTATAGAATATCGTTTATATATAACTTGTATTTCTGTGTTCAGTCAATACAGTTTGCAGATAAAAATGTACTGTGTGGCTATAGCTAACAGTGCAGGATTCAATAATGTATTCGCTAAGAAGGAAGGACACAAATATGCCAAGTGGTATCCATTAAGTTTTAATTATATACAGTCATTTTGTTTTTGGTATGTTATCTGATCACGTCGGTATGAAATCAGTGTAAAATTTAAGTTACTTATCATTGTATTATTGTTCCTTTATTGTATTATTGTTGATTTACCTCAAAACTGTTTGCTTACAGCTGTTTTTTTTAACAATATAGCGGGTGCTGTTACAATTATGACTCACAGGTTGTTCATTTGTAGCATCAGACAGCATCTCCTTTTTGCTATTGATGATCTTTAAATGGTTTGTGAAGCAAAAACATGTTGGTGGTTTTCCCCAAAAATATGTATGTCTAAAAGAGTAGGAGGAGGAGTAAAAGAGTGAAACGTAAACAATGGTACAATTGTGGCTACTCTCCACCATAATGGAAAGGGTATTTTTCAACATCTGACAAAGCCCTGCCAGGTGTTTTCTAAATGCTAAGCATACCAAATTACTTTTTGACTCTATATACAGGCTTGAGAGTGGTATTAATCCATTTATCTTACTCTATCTAATCTAAATGAACATTTTACCAACACGTCTTAATGTTCCTTAGAGGTTAATTTATTTGCATCTGACTCACATTTGAACCAGAAACTTAATTTCACTGATAGCAAGCAATTTCGATTAATTTATTTTCCAACCAGAGACAGATTTATGTTCAAAGCATATCAATTTTCCTGTGGAAATTACTGCCATAAAAAGACATTAGCTCAACATCAGCCCGCAAACTACTACAAAGTTCCACCAGACTGTGCCATGGTCATATGTGTTTTGAACGAACGCCAGGAGAATATTAGGGTCCCCTTTTCACAAAAAATGGGCCCACACAATAGCTATAGACTACAATCGACAGTGTTGCAGCTTTCATTTGTGTTGCTTTATTTACACAACAAAGTTGTCGGCTGGCATGAGTTCAGGGTATCGGGCACAGAAAAGCTGCCGGTTCTCGCTCACTAGGAGGTGGCAGACTCAGAGCCACCAATTCAGGCCAGTTTCTTGTCCTTCTGTGGCCAAAGTGAGGCAGCAGCCAACATCTCAGCCAGCGCTCTAATCACAGACTCACAGCAGCAATCACAGACCTAGCCACTAATCAGTCAACACAAACACACGCACAAACAAGCCGACATGCACGCGCATACAAAGCAGTGTCTGCACGGATATTGCAGCATACACACACACACATGAAATTAATAATGTGGTGGTTCAATTTAGTTCAATCGATTTCTGTTATAATTGCTGTTCCATATGCTAACAGGGACACATTCAAGCAATTTGTATGAAAGCAAACTAAATACCATTTTTGTTAATTATGGTGACTTTGATGGAAGAATATTGGCTGTATCAGTCTTTGAAAACAATAAATCTTACCACAATGCAATTTTGCATGTACAGTATGCATGCTTTATGTGAAAATGTAGTACGAGCCCACACAACTAATCCCTGCTGGCTGCGTTTCCTCCAAAAGAACAAAGTCATAGTTGGCGGTGGGGATCAAAGGATACAGATGGCCAGACTTGAATTTACTTTCAGTGCAGAACAACACGCTGACTATTGTTTCGCTTACGTCATCGCACAAAGCCCAGCTTCAGATCCAAACCCTCTTAGTCTGCCTTTGGACAAAGATACCACGCTTTACATCCCGTCATGGCCGGAGAGAAAATGATGCTGTGCGGTCAGAAACGGGCTGACGTGTAAGGATTCTGCCATTTGAAAAAAAATGGAGGGGCTGGGAGCAGACATCAAAGCAGCACGCCTGGACCCTCCTGTTAAAGCCTGCTTTTGCTCTATTGTAATTAAAGATAGAGGCGCAGGCAAGCAGTATGTCTCTCCGAGAAAATAATTATGTGGCTCTGCCAGTGAAGAGGGCATGTGGGTTGGTGCAGGGGGAGGGGGGTGAAGGGGAACAAATGTAAGGCCGCGCAAGTGGCTGAGGTGTGCGTGGAGGGAGGGATAGTCACGTGGGATTGCAGCGGCTGAGGTTGAAGCGGGTGCAGAGGACTGCGGGTCATCGCTCGTCTTTGCACAGCTCTCCATTCAAAATCACTCAACACACACACACACACACACACACATATACACGCTCCCTGATGGCTGATTAGAGGGCAGAAAGAGAGAAAGAGATTGGGGTTGGATGTGTGGAGAAGCGTCTTCACCCCAGAGGCCAGTCAGATGGTAACGTTTGAGCGGGAAGTAGGATGGAATTATGGTTCACCACCTGAAGCTGTACGGTGTCAGAATTCTATGTTTTTATTATTTTCATCAGCGACCTAGAATCACGTAGATTCGCGTTGCACACTGCAGCTAATTTCGTGTGTGTGTGGCTTTGATTTGTCATTGATGTTTTTTGCAGCACAACAAGATAGTGGTCCGTGACAGTACCCGTAATGAGAATGCAGCCAGATCCATGATCCATGATGGTAACTGGTGAGCCAGTAGAGCAACATGGTGATCCATCAAGCAGACATCATCTAGCCAGGATCAGTAGAGATTAGAGCTTTTGCATTTCATGTGGCACACAGGAAATAAGAGTTTGACATTGTAAACATGCACACACACACACACACAGACACACACACACACACACACACACACACAATGGATACGGTGATGTAACTGTACAATTTGTTTTTGTAAGATGCAGTCATACGCTTTTTCTCCGGAGAGCTAGATAAGCAGATCAATACCCCTTTCATGTATATATGCTAAATATTAAGCTGCAGTGTGTCTGAAGGCAGCCTGACTCACTGGAAGTAGGCTGCTGGTATGAGCCTGTCATTTTAGTCAGCATTCGTCTCCCCTTCCACTCTCTGCATGCTAGTTTGGAGTCCCCATTGCTATGTGAAACAACACCCTCCAAGCTAGAGACCTACATACTGAAAATGGCAATTTTAACAAAGGTATGCATTGTGCAAAAATACAAGCCTGCGAGGTTCTTTTGCCAGTATTTAGGCATTCTGTTGCCAGGGCTACACATACAAATGTCTGAGTGACCCTGTGAGGGGCAGCAGAAGGCTCTGAAGGAGGCTGAGGAGGTTGGTGTGTTTACCAAAAAAACTACATTCTCCAGAGTTGCTCCTCACTGACAGTGTCTCTGAATTAGGCCGGGTGTCTGCAGGGCGCAATGTCCCCAGACCGCTGCCTGTCAGCCTAACTAGCCCTGAGACACTGCTGCTGTGACAGCCAAAGAGGTCTGTGTGTTTACCAGGGAAACTATAGCTTAAAGGCTACACTGCTGGCCGTTTGCTTAACAAACCAACCTCAGGAAAAACACAGACATAACCCATTAACACCAGACAACCGCTGAACATACAGTTCAGGAAACAGCATGCGATCTTGTTAATTCATGTCTCACTTGTGGTGTGATTAAACAGTAAATCCACTGTGGTCCACCTACTTCCCTCCTTCCCTCTGGTTTCTCCAGCAGAAACCCCGGGCACCAAGCACTGTGTGCACACGGAAGGGCAGCCAAGAACAGGCACTCAGCCAAAGGGCTCGTGTCCCATTCTCCCTCCTTCTTGTTGTCCAGCAGACTACCAGGGCCACGGAAATCTGTCAGATTTATCCAGCCAAATCTTATTAACACACACCCAGAGAAGATGTGTATGGGTCATGCACAGACCATACTGAGAGCCTAAATCTTCACAAATTAGTTGTGTTGAGTTTTACTTGTGAGAGAGGGAAGAGCTGGAGTGGCATAAACGGAGGAAACCAGCTTATTAGCTGTGCACCATCCACTTTTATTTGACCAAGCTTAAACCGCTCCACAGAAGAGGACTGGTCTGCAGACAGTTCTGAGGAAAAAAGTCGATAGTACAAATACGTCTGTTGAATAAACTGTGAACTTATTGCCCCATTAGCAGACAAGCTTGTTAGTCCAGAGCGCTTTTTTCCTGCTTCAATGAAACTCTGTATTTATAACACTGATGCACAACCCTGTGCACAAATTGCTTGAAGGAAGTAAACCACACAGTACAGAGAAAACAGAAAGAAGCGCAGGGAGCTTTTGTTATTGACTAGCATTAGCATGAACCAGCTGCCTAGCATTAGCGAACAGCTCACCAGAATGTCACCAACTAGACCTGAGAGTAGCTCCTAGGTCACCAAGACTCAATAAACATTTTTTATAAAGACACTGGGATGTATTTCAGTGTCATTTTCTTGTGTTACCAGACCTGGACAGCAATACATCACAGTTTGAAGTTAATGTGCCGACCTCTTTCTTGACCAGAAGCAGTGGAAAGTGCTGGATGGAGGATATGCACAGATTTGAATGTAGACGGGCTGGCTGCTCTCTGGTCAGCCAAGTTAACCGGCTGCTGGCTGTAAGCATATATTTACTGAACAGATATATACAAGTGATATCGATCTTGTTATTTGACTCCAAGCAAGAAAGAAATTAAGTGCATTTTACAAAATGTCAAACCATTGCTTAAAATGCCTCCCTGGGCGTACAACAATGAGAATAAAATGGTCATTGAAGGCAATAAAAGCAGGACAAAATTGTCGCACATTTCCAGGTGTGGTAATAATCCAACAGAATCAATAAGAGAATCAATAAGAGAATCATCACACAAGTACTTGAATAAAAACTGCTTTTTGTCACTGACAGCTCGATTGAAACGAATGCCACTAAAGCCATTAAAAATTCTAAGGTATAAAATCTTTCTTGCATTGCCAGAATGATTAAAAAGGAGGAGTTTTGTTGTTTGTTTTTCCTGAGATACATGAATCCAAAAAAGGGTTCTTAAATAAAAGGAAAAGACAGAGGAGGGCTATGGATCTTCAGCGCTCACAAAAGTCACAAATAATCTTCCCTGATGTTGAGTCATTTAATGTGCTGTCCATTGTTATGTTGAATCCTCATGGAATTTAATGGGCTCCAGATTGTCTCTTATTACTCTGAAACCCAAATGAAAATTGTAGCTCTTTGGTGTTACTGTTTTTTAGACCGGTGTGACAAGCCATGTTTGAACTACAGATTGCCTGCCAACTCCATTTTTCAGCCGTGGCATCTCTTTTATTTCCAAGGGGTAGGAAAGTCAATTGAAAGTTAATTCCAATGTGTCTGATTAATGGGCAGTGGAGGATGCACTCTAATCTGTGCACTGTTCAACTGTTCCATTTCAAGCCACACACTGGTAATTATTCCCTGCGTTCTCCTTGAGTAAATGTTTTCGTAGCACCCTCTCCCAACACTCCTCCGACACCGGTTGTCTTGCTCCCAGGCTTCTTCCAAAGGATGCAGGGTAAATTGATTTAAGATGTTAACACAAGCTGCAAGTGTTACTGGGGTCTTGTTTAAAACTACAGCTGGAAAAGCTGTGATTTAGCAGTAATGTATGATAAATTACAGCCAATATCAGTTTAATTAATCTAAATTCTTAACTTGCATTAGTAACAAACAACTAACAAATCAACACCATGCACCTTTATTCCTTGTTTTCAATTTGGAAATGAAACTACACTTGAAGACAGTTTAGAGTTCAGTCTTATGGAAGTCAGATTGAATGACAGATAATTGATTTGTCTACCAGTTGTGATGACTCGCTATCCCGTGATACTTTCTGGTAAAGCACAAAGAAAAACCTAAGTTTTATGGTGGCTGGCAATTTGATCACCTAACTTTTCTTTTATCTTTTCAGGTGTTCTAACCTGCAAACTTATAACGGTTTAAAAACAGGGAAGAAAATGTGATACCACAATAAACGGTACATTGGTTGTGGTTGTTGTCCACAGAAGACAACAATACCATGATTAACCAAAACATCATCATATTATATTAGATTATGTTCTCATATTTAAATAATCATCTCTTAAAATGGCACTGAAACATTCTGGAATCATTCTACCATACATTGTGTTTCTGAAACAATAATTTTTATTTCATCACAGATAGAACACACCCTTTTGTCTAGGTGAACATACATCCATCAGACATTTAGAAGACGCCTGAGGCTCTCAAGCTTTCTCAGTGTGATTGTTTCATGCAGCACCCGTCCAAATAATAGAAAATGAATTGAACCAACTAAGCCAAATATAAACATGCCTTCTGATGTCTCCTGACTGTCAGAACTGTATTCTGTTGGATTGAAGAAGGAACTGGATGAACAAAAGTGAAAGCAAGATTTAATGCGTGTACTGTAAATGTGTGAGATGCAGAAACTGAAGAAGCTTATCTGTGGATTAGCAGCCGTGCTCTGCATTCAAATATGCATCTTATGTCGTCCTAGGATGGAGTTCAGTTCAGTTCACATCCTCCGGGGTGTCCTGGCTCGGCTCTCCAACAGAGCCATGTCTTTTTCACCAGTTTGCTAATCCTGTCTGCATCCCTGCCCTTGATGTTTCCACCCCGGCACTCTACCACAGAGAACAGAGCGCTGGCCAACACCGGCTGGTAGAACATGTTGAGCCTCATGGAGAAGAGCTGACGTGGAGGAATGCACCGGGAGTGAGCGACCTGAATTGTATTTAATTCGAGCCATAATGTGTTATACAAATGTTATTTACTGGCGCATCATCACATCCTTTTTTTTTTTTTTTTCCACACTAGTGATCTGATTGATGTGGAGATAAATGAGATCCCGGTTTTATTTGAAGTTCAAACTGCCCTTGGGGGAAAGGCTCAGACTGGCTTTGGCTTCACCAAAAAACTCTGTTTCCCTGCTTGTGCCTTGTTCATATCGCTAACCTTCCTAACTCAGCCCACAGCCTGCTTTTATTGCCCCAAACTTAAGAGGCCAAACCCGTCTTTGATAGAGAACATGAGCTGAAATTACTTTATGAACCCAATAAAATAAGGTTAGCATTTTCCCACAGACATTATGGGAGTTCATTTAACATTCAGCTAAAATTATAAAGTGCTGGAGTATCAACACAGTTACGAGGTATTTATAGCTTACCGCTGACTCCATTTGCTTGAGTTGTTACCCTCTAAATGCTGCTGCACTGTGCGTTGATAACGGGACACCGACGAGTATAAAAAAGTACATTCGTAATAAGCTTACTCTGCCGTAAGAGCAACACGGATCTCTCTGACGC
The DNA here is from genome assembly GCA_900302685.1 of Spondyliosoma cantharus. Classification (NCBI taxonomy): domain Eukaryota; kingdom Metazoa; phylum Chordata; class Actinopteri; order Spariformes; family Sparidae; genus Spondyliosoma; species Spondyliosoma cantharus. The sequence goes on along the minus strand of OMLP01023320.1, from coordinate 4,339 downwards.
ACGCCTAAAAAAACACGAGTTGAAACGTTAGCAGCGTTGTCAACATTCTCTACACATACAGGCTCTCTCTTGTTCGTTGTTTTGCATTGTGCTGGAAAACTTGAAAGCTGGCTGACCTCCTGCGTGAAATGTAGATCATTGCCAAGGCTCGGCTAGCTGTCTGTGGAAGGAGCGCAGGATGTTTAGAGGGTAATTGTTTGCTGCTGCACCGTAAGCAAGTGCAGCATATTAAAAGCAGAGCAGTGAATAATGTAAGGCTCTCCGATCCAAAAGTAATTCCTCTTAATCTGCTGTAGTTTCCCCTGTTTGGTAAATGTAGCATTTATCTCGGCATGAATAGCTCCGTTAGAAATAGGATTACCTTAAATATGCTTCTGTAGAATTAAGGCTTGATTACTTTTGGTGTTTGGCCCTCTGGATAAGAGTTTCGTGTGTCATGTGGAGATAACCGCCGTTTGAAAATAATAAGATGCACTCTCAGAAGTACTGCTCGCGTGGAAAAAAAGAGCATTATGGATAAGCAGAGGCCGGACCAGAGGTGAGACACGTAATGACTACCAATGATGCAGCCACGTCTCCTTCAGTCTGGGTGTCTTGCTCCTCTGCATGAGGGGTGGAGGGCTTTTATGTAATTTGTCCATGGTTATAAGATGTTCACAGTTACAAATAGCTGCTTTTTATTGGCATTTAAAATAACTTATAAGGCATTAATTTATTACACTTGGTAAATACTGCCACTATCAATTAAAGTTTACCATTGCCAGGCCTTTACGTATGAGATAATCCACTATTTTTCTGTTATGAGTCTCCCTGGCCTGATCTTGATGGCAACTAAGAGGCCAAAAGGGTACAATAACAGGCATGTCACTTCCTGCTCTGTTATTTCTGTAGCCTTGCCAAGTAGGCCAGTGTGGACATAGGTGTTTTTTACTAGGGGCCATGTCTCCACAGCTTTTTTAAAATCGGCAAAATTTAAAATGTCCTGCACCTCAAAATTAACGCACAAATAAACCCGTGGCTCTCCAGCACCTTTTACATTTTTTTTTGTTTAATTTATTTTAGGGCATTTAGCAGGTGCTTTTGTCCAAGGCGACTTACAGTAATTCATATATACAGTCATACACTGATGGCTGCCATGCAAGGTGCCGGCCAGCACATCAGGAGCAGTTTGGGATTCAGTATCTACACTTTGACATGCAGACCAGGGGAATTGAACCAGCGACCTTCCGATAACAAGACGCTGGCTCTTCCCCTGAGACACAGCAGCCCACAGCACCTCAAAAACTAGCAGGCGCTGATTCCGGTGTGAAATTAGGACAAAAATGTCTTCCTGGACATAATACGTGCAGTACACTATTGACAACAAGTAAGCAGCAGCCTGCAACATGTGAAGGAAAGCTCTTGTTGTTGTTGTTCATTAGATAATAGATGTGATCAGCATTTGCTGTAAAATCACATGAGGATACATTAGATGGACTGATTGACAGGTTGACAGAGATGGTGAAATTTGATTGCATGGCAGTTAATTGCAGATAATTTTAAAAGAATGATACAAGCTCCTGATTCACTCAGTACCCGCCTCTTCCACACAATGTGATGCCTTCGAGTTTAGACAATCTGACTTCAAAATAAACACCTCAAGCGGGAAAAAATATATATTTGAACTACATTTTAGATGCATAATAAATGTGTACGTAAATCTGCGTGAACCTTTTCTTTCTTTGGAAAGTGGATCAGTTCAGGCCAGACAATTAGCTAACCAAACGTGTCTCCTCCAGAGCGTACTTAAGGTGCTGTGTATTGCATTGGCTTGAGGTGATGTAGCACCTCCCACACAAGGACATCAGTTTCCTTCTTGGTGGACAGATCTGCTCCGCACTGTCTTCTCTCCGAGCAAATTGTCAGAATGCTTCTCTGATGCAGGGACATTCTGATAGGTACTGTATCGAGTCCTGTGCACCCACAATGTGAGCAGCTGAATGAGCTTTGTATCATGCACCAAAATAAGTGCTCTGCGTGTTGGCATTAACTGCTTTTTCTTTCCAGAGAATGGGCTTTTAAAATTGCAAATTTCCATTAAATATATTCAGCGCCATTAACAAGCTTGTGAGCTCGAATTACTTTTAACATTTTATTCTGTCTATAACACATACAGCAGTATAATCCTAATGTTTGTAATGTCTCTTTTCATGAACGTATTTAGCACTGGAAACTGCTAGAACACATTTGGGACAAAAATAGCAGTGGATGTGGAACTAAAACAAAGTACCCCGAAGCTCTACTGTGTAAAATCAGAATAAGCAATAGTGAACAGACTACTGCTGAACCAATCCTGTGTTAATGGACAGTTTTGTGAGTTTTCCAACAAAACAAAAATGTTAACATTTGTATTTCAGGTCTTTGCAGCTAATGTTTGTCATGGCAAAGCCAGATTACTCATAATTCCCGCATTGCAAGCCTTAGAAGACAACACGAGATGGTGCTGAGGTCCAAGTGACCCTGCTGGCAGTAGATGTAACAATTATCCTGCATGAAATGAATTAGGCTCAAAAAACAGAAAGCTTATATAAATAACATATTCTTCAAAGTTACTATTTCTGGTTTATAGAGCAAACATTGTATCACCTTAAAGTAAACTGTAGGTGTGAGGGAAAAATTTCAATTTAGATTGAGGCATTGTTTAATGGTCAAAACTGTGTACTGTGAGTTAGAAAGCACATGTTCTGGTACATTAACATCTGATCCACTTTATTGACATTGTACAAACATAATTGACATTGTGATTTGATAATACGATCTATGCTGGACTGATGATGGCAGTGACAGCAAATCCAAGCAATAATGTTGAGGGTTGCAAACCAAAACAATGAGCTGAAAGTTGCTAAAAGGCTCCATGTTCACAGAGCAGGGTGACAATTATCTTTGGTTATGGCACTACAATCAACCCTTTTCACAACAAATATACTCAATTGAACCATTGTTAATATATAACAATATTGATTGGTGCAACTTACTTTACTGCCCAACAAAGGTTCCCCGAGGAAGTGTCAAAATCTAAAAGTTAATGATGTACAGGGACAAACTGTCACCATGCTGCCCAGTGGCCAGAATTAAATTTTGCCCGATAACGTTTCTGCAAAACAGCGATCTGTACGAGTTTGATCGTCATACATACACTATTGACATTTCTGCATTAAGTTTCATATTAAATTAAAGCTGCAAGCAGCGATGAACGGGTCCTCGCAGGACATGCTGCCGTCGGGGCATGAAGCCGTCGGGACATGCTGCCGTCGGGGCATGCCGGTGCCAACACATGCTGCCGTCGGGCTTGTCCACACAACACCTTCCGCTGAGGAAGTTTTTCCCTGATAATTTGGTGGGCTGCTCCTCCTGCCGGTATTAAACAATGTCTGTAAAGGCTGAAAAGTTGAATAGTAATGTTATGTGTAATGTTATGAAGGTCTTCTGACTGTTTAACTTTACGAATGGTGTCTCTAGCTGAAAGTATGAGGGACAAGAACACGTAAGTGGATAAGTTTTGAATAGTATTTGAAGATTTTCCCATTTAGTTCCATTCACATGAATCAGAATGCCACCAAAGCGGCACCTATTGGCCGATTGGCACCAAATTTGGCACAAAGCCTAATCGGGCAATGAGACACAAATAACAAAAGTGTTGTGGTAATGGGACGGTATTTGGTGAAGATATGCAAGATTGTTTGTTTTGAAGACAATGTGCAGAAATTTGTTGTTTTATATTTTGGCCGTTTTTTGGACTATCGCAATTCTTTTGATAACTTTGTCAGGATGGTCCGCAGATGCCACGTGGCAAGTTTGGTGCAAATCAGTGAAATCGCCTAGGAGGAGTTCGAAAAAGTAGGTTTTTCAATTTTTGCGATTTAGTGAATGGACATGTAGCACACAAGTGGGCGTGGCCTACACCACACAATTCAGCTCAATTCAGGGAACACGTCAATATAAGGTTTATCAATGTGCGACATATTATGTGGGAGTTATGGGGCAAAAACTTTTTGCATGGAAAAATGTTTGTTATGTGAGTTACAGGGGCCTTTCTATACCACCCCTATGAATTTCATTTCCATAAGTGTTATGGTGTGGGCACAGTGACAAATATAAAATTAAACTGCCACCAAAGTGCCATCTAGTGTCGGATCGGTAACCCCTTCGTCAGATATCCTCAGGAGGCCATCAGCAACAATTCTACCAAGTTTCGTATTATTCCGATGAACCCATGTTGAGATATAAAATGCTTGAATTTAAAGAGCGCCACCTTGTGGTCATCGCCTGAAATTTAGCAGAGATCCTCAGGGGCTTTTGT